>JAYJMB010006036.1:0-54384 GCA_036873735.1 Pouteria campechiana
GATGAGCATAGGTGCGTAGTTGGGATGCATACGCAGTCTGTACGCAAAGAGGATACCTAATCCTCCTAGGAAATTGAGTAGAGATCCTACGTGGCAAAGCGTAGCCCGACGAATTAAGTATCTGTGTTAGAGTTCTCTAACAATAAGTAATATTTGTGGACAACATTCAGAAAGACTTATTCTAATGCTACTTGAATGGTTTGATCTTGATTTGTGATTATGGCAATAGGTGAATCTCCCTCCATTGCGTCTTTAAAGTTTCTGAACAACCATGGAAACAAATCTATACTCTTATTTGTCATCAGGCCACAATAAAAAACCATGGTATGATTATTATGGTTTAAGCCCATAAATGGTGAAAAAGGATCATATACTTGTTGTTCTATACGTAGTATCAAAATAAATGATACCTCTAAATGCCTTTAAATCAAGCCTTGATCTACCATCAACCCAAAAGAGATATAGAAGAGATCCATCAGGACTTTTTCTAATAGAGAAATAACATCTTGGATCTTTGTCATGTCTCTGCTACAAGTACTTTATCATATATTCAGCATCGAATCTCATAAGTTGCCTTCTAGTGTGGAACATGATATTCTTCACATCTACACGAGTAAAGTTCATATCATTCCCTCTTTTTAATTTCAAAACCAAATTATATGTTGCACCAAGTTCTATTCTAATCTTATTACATGTCTTTAACATTCCTTTAGTATTATTGTCTATAACACAATATGACCTAATGAATTATATTTGCATTAGAATGGCCATATCATGTGTATGTTCCTCTATGAAGCTGCTAATAGTTCAAATATTTCCAATTCTCCAAGATATCTCCATAAGACTCATGCATCCACACCTTTTAGATACACGATTTCACCTCATTTATAGGCTGGTGGGTAGCTACTCATTATTAATCTAAATCTTCAGACACTTACCTTCACAAGAGCACACTATGTGTCTCTAGACCATCTCATCACTTGAAGCAAATGTATGAAATTAGTTCATACATATACTAAAACCTACTAACTTGGCATATTCATTATAAAACAATCTTGCGGATGCCTCATCTCCAAACTCTTGGCCAATGTACAGTTTTACCTCCACTATTACTTTTGGGACTACTAACTCTACACCATAGTTGTCAACATCTTGATCATCACTATCATCTTGTGGTTCAATAATGGTATTTATCAATTTCTCTTCACCAGAAGCCATCATACATCATAGTGATTAACCTAGTACAATAATAGAATAACTCCAATCATGATAGGCTTGATATAATAGAAGACATTCAAATGGTCATCTCCCTCTCTTGTATGCATAGGCAGGGAGAAGTGAACTGTCTGTATATTATGACCTTAACCTTTCTTCCATTACTTTTGGATTGGATTTTGGTGCTTTGGTAAGATTAGGGGTGCAACTCGAGCTTCTGAAACTCAAGTTCTCCCTTAACCCAACCCTATTTGTAAAACTTTAACCCTAACCCTAACCTTATTTCTAAAAATTTGATCCTAACCCTATTTTTGAAAATTGGGCTCAGGTTGGAATTCAGGTTGATGAAAATATAATGCTCTCTCTATGTGGATAAGTTTGTTGATCCATCTTTTGATTTTAGAAACACGACTGATGTTTTGATCCATCATGATTTCAAAATTAGAGCATCATCTTCTTCACTTCCATTTCAATAAGTAAATTATATGCATTTTACAAAATTATATGCTATATTTTATATATTTTTTATAAAATATATTACATTTATATATATATATGTGACTATGATAGCTTTCTTATTAAGAAGAAGGAAGCAATAACATGATTATTAGTGCAACAAATTTTATACATAAGAAAAATAATAACAATAGATGGCCAAAAGGAA
Source organism: Pouteria campechiana (assembly GCA_036873735.1). NCBI lineage: Eukaryota > Viridiplantae > Streptophyta > Magnoliopsida > Ericales > Sapotaceae > Pouteria > Pouteria campechiana. The sequence continues at coordinate 1,880 of JAYJMB010006036.1, forward strand.
ATAATAATCACAATAACAACAACTAGTGTCCAAATCATGACCACCCGCTCCATCGACCAATCAAGGTCAAATTTCTAGGTTCAATCCACGAAGGCAACATGAATGCGGCCGACAACATACCAAGCTCAAATTGCTTGTCAGTTCTATGACCAAGTTGGGCACTCTTCTAAAACTTAATATCATCTCAAGCTTGCCTGCGCTGACTAACATAAAATTAACTTTCGAGTATCACACTACCAATAATAATAAAGTCAAGTGCATGTACTAAGGAAGTGATTTGTATAACAATTAAGCTTGGTGCAATCAACTAGTACAATGTGGCTATTAATGTCGTGAAAATTCTCAAGTTCTAGAATTTTGTTGGACTCGATCAACATTTTAATTTTGTAGATATAAGAATCAAGCCATCATTGCTACTTAATGTGGGGTTGACTTTGATGTAGGCAGAGCTATTGATTTTGTGCATGGTCGTAGCATAGATTGGACTGGAATGGAATAAGGTAGGATGAAAATAATGTGAGTAGATTCAAGGGATGACCCATGAAATGAATAAAGTTAACATAAATCTATGACTAATGATTAAAGGTATTGGTTTTGATGGAAAAAGTTAGGATAGTTGGGAAAAAATACACATGAAATCAAACTTTGAAAAATAAAATTTTCCAAGCAAATTCATTCCATTCCCTATCTGTAATTTTTGGTTGTTGTTATAAGCAAGGTGAAATTGCCATGGTTATTGATCATACTAACTATTGAATGAAGAAGGGAAAAATACACTGATATGTATGTAATTTTAGGGACAAAAAGATTCAAGCAGCAATTTTTCCTTAATTTTTCTTAAATTTGATGTTTCCATTTTATAAAACATTGGATTGTGAATTAAGAAAATAATCAAATGTCTACTTTTGTGATAATGTCTTTGCAATTAGAAAATTTTCTTAGAGAGGATATTTATTGAAATATTTTCAAATAGTCCCTCATAATATGATTGTTGATCATTGTATTTTTGGAAGGAAAATTGCTAATTGGTGATTGGCTGAGAAGCATAGCTCTAAGAATGCTTCTTATTGAGAATGAAGTTGTATATCTCAACTTAGTAAATCCTTTCTACACCCATTTGACAAAGGAAAAGATAACATTTATGAAAGGGGTCTAAGATTTATGAAAGGTGGGTGTGAATAAAAATTGAAGTGTTTTGTAGGGTAAATTGTGGATGATATAATAAATCTAACAATTTGGAAAGCATCTAAATTACTCAACTACTGATGCAACTTTGATTACTTTGTAGTATGCTACTGCACCGCATTCTCCCAAGAAAAGGTTGTAAAGAATCTATTATCAAGGAGGATGCAGTGTGTTATGCATGAGAGGAAGTTGACCATCTGGACTCATTTTGAGACACATGTTGACTGTGATTGATGGGAAGAATCTATCCTTAGCATCATGGGATGTTGATCACCAAGATTATCATGAAGTATTTTGGATTAGAATTGGAGGAAGAAGTAGAAGACCTAAACTAGTATGAATTTATCTATTGCCATACTCTAGGTAGAATTGGAAGAAGCTGGGCTCAGAGAACTGGGTATGTTAGATAATATATATTAATTTATAAAATATTTATGTTAAATTCTGGTTTAGGTTTTTGTGAGTTCGGGTCGACCCCAACCTAAGTTGGACAAATTTTAAATTGTGTTCGGGTTGGGAAAAGCTAAGCTTCAACACTAATGGAATTCAGGTTTGACGAGTTAGGTTTAGGTTGAACCCAGCCCAAGTTGCACCCTAGGTAAGATGATGTGAGAATGCACACACATCTCAAATATCATTATAGTAGATTGAAGTCATAAACTAGGTAGTTCATTGCATATGTGCTATTGCCCAAATACAATGTTGCTTCACTCTAGTGTGACATGGTGTTACAAAAAACTAGATGAGTAAGCAAAATTGTACTTTTAGGTTATGCATCCCCATCAAATAGACTGTTTTGATTCTTGGGATTGAGATCAACCTAATGGTGCATTTAAATTGTTGGCTTGGACATATCAAACACTTGGCTTTAGCCTGAGCAATGGTGTGCATAATGTCATATGCATCAATATGTGGAATTCCTCACCAAAAACTATCATAATGCAAAATGTGGATATATTTTGTAGATATGCATCCAAAAGGCAACAAATGGACTGTAAGCACAATGTACGATTTTCACATATTTCATGACTAGTTGATAATCACAATCAATATAATTGATTACTCAAGAGGCAACTCTTAAATAGCAAGTTGTTGAACAATGGGTAATGCCACTAAGTTTTATCTATTATAAGAAAATCGTCACCTCTTCAAGAATGGAAATTGTAGTTGGTGAATAATCAAGCTAGAAGGCTCCATGATTTGATACTATAACTCTAGCAATACCAACCTTAATTATCATTCTAGCTGAAAGATTAGAATATAAAATCATTGGGTGGGTGCATGAAAACATAAGTTCATCCATAGTAGAAACTTGAGCCAATCAAACTTTTATTTGCAATGAACCTATTTAAAATCTATTATCAAACAAGACATGGAAGCAGGGCACTTATAACTAACCATCTTCTACAGTGAGGAAACCTTTGATCAAAATTGGTAGTTTTGTTATTGATGTCAACCATCCTATATCCTAAAAAGATAAGGCAAAGGTAAATTAGAAAAGAGAAAAAGAAAACAAGATTGTGATAATATCTTTTATTTTGGTTGTAAAACAAACTTGATTGAATAATAGTCTACAATTTGGAATTGCATACATTGAAAGCCTCCTTAATAACAATCTGCCACTTAGAAGACATGTTGCAAGTAGTGAATTTACCAAGTAAAAATGCAACAGTAGGCCCAAATTCACACCAATCAATTGTCAATGAAAATGGACAATTGGAATGTGATGTGTATTCTGATGCTACTAAAGTATGTTTTTAGGCATCTCTTTCAAAAAGATTTATAAGAGAGCATAAGATTTTGAACCACTCAAAGTATCAAATGGCCTAGTTATACATATTCCCATCTTTTTAAAAAAATGATTTTTGGGGCATTGATGATTCTAATGAATGAGATCAAATATTTTCTAGTTTGATATGCATTATAGAAAAAACTTCCCTTATGGCTACAACTTACCTGCAAATATCATGAAAAATGTAATTTCAAAGGTATTTAGGCATAGAACAACCATTCACTTCAGGTGGGAACAATGCAATTGGTTAATACCTTCCAATTGAAAGAAGGATCTAGCAACTATAATGCAAAGGATTGAAGTTTTGAGCCACGTTTCTATAGTCAAAAGAAATAAACAACAAAAAAAGTTCAAAATTTTTTTAGAAAAATCCAACACTTGATTCACCGCGGTTGTACTTGAGCACCATATATCATGATATGTCATGATTAATCAACCAACTTCTAGCAAAATATCTTGGAATGATTGGATGAAGAAGCATTCAATCAAAAACAAATATCCATAAGCACTAATATGCATCTACACATCATAAACCAATTAGCATTATTACGTGCATGCCCCCTGCATTCCCCAATCCATTACAACTAAGTCATCATGGAAGATAATAGAAACATTGAGATGTTACTCTAGCTTCGAGGGAATGAGTCGATCAAGAATAGATGTGACGCTGATGATGAGATAAAGTAGATTATCATGCCCCAATCAAAAAACTGAAGAAATTTGCAAAGAAAAAGAAGAGGCAAAAATATCAATAAAGCTAGAGATCAATGCTACAGGGATCTTTATAAAGCATATACCTATTAGCACGGGTAGTGACGTCGATTGAGGAAGATGATGGGGAGAGAGAGTTACTACAGGGGTAGGATGTCGATTTGGGAAGATGATAGGGAAAGAGAGGTTTTGCATTGGGCGGGAATGTCGATTTGGAAAGACGATAGGAAATGAGGTTTCTTCGTGTGCTCGCACAAGGGGTGTAGAATTGGCAGAAGATGAGGTTTTCAAAGTTAGGGCTAAGGGTAGGAATTCAAATTGGGAAGATAATGAAGAGAGGGAGGTTTTGCAGTCCGTCGGGATGTCGATTTGGAAAAAAAGATAGAAAATGAGTTTCTACTTGCATAAGAGGTGTAAAATTTGGGAGGAAGATAAGAATATATTTCTGCTGAGGCAAGTTGTTTACTTGTAGAGAAGAGTGAGTTTCGTTATGAATTTCATTTCAAAAATACCCTTTGACTAATTGACCATTGATCCACCACACATTTGGTTTCCAATAGTCCAAATGTGTGTTGTACTATATTTAATGTAGAACTTGTTCTATTTGGTCCAGCCCCATAGACCCTAACAATTGCCAAATAATATTTTCTATATTTATAGTACAACTTATGGAAAGATTATTTGATTTTAATTGATTCTAGAAGTTGCAAAAATACAGTTAATAAATTAATTTAAAAGTTTTTCAACATCCCAAATTCTACAAATTTTTAGTTTGAAAAGTTAAGCAAAGTTCTTATTAAATAGAGACGCTTGTAAATTTTCTATTGGTAAGCATTGTGATGAAGTTTAGTGTAACATTTTACCTATGCCATGCATTATAATCATGAAGTTGGCGCAACATTTTTCCTATGAATGCATCGCATGTGTTGTTTTAACAACTTCGACAGCTTGGATAAATGAAAATGGCTAGCTGGACGGCTTGGATCCATAGAAGCTCGAGAAGGCGTGCGTTAGACTTTAACAAACTCATCAGCTCTGGCTTCTTCTTCGACTCCCCTTGATTCCCGCCCTTTTCTCAACGGTCTCATATCTCGGTATTTTGCTTTTGGAAAGACCAGCTCTCCCCACGGCCATATATCTCCCATCTTTAGAGGAGCGAAGCACAGAAGCAAAGGATGAGAAAGATGGTGGGCGGATTACTCGGTCGTGTTCGTAATCGTGCATTCTCTTCCAAATGGTATTTTCGATCGCATGCAACCCAAAAAAATCATAACCATTTCCTTTCTTTTATTTTGAATTTTTTTCCTTCTTTCTTTCCTCCATTCATTTTCAATTTTTTGGTTTTGTTTTGGGAAGCAAATCTGCTGTAAAACGGATAAGATACCGCATCGAACTGATACAAAGGAGGAAGAACGCTGTCATTAAATACTTGAAGAATGACATCGCACAGCTCCTTGATATCGGCTTTGATACTAATGCCTATAGCAGGGTATAATCATTCTTCCCTTCATTTCTCTTCATTTAATCGCTTTTGCCTAGCTGAGTATCGTTGCATAGATAGGACATGAGTTTGAATTCTAGGCCTCGTGGCTATTTTGGCTAGACCAAGAATTGCACATTCCTCAAATGATGGTTGCCACTAGCTCACTTCATTCACTTGCATATGTTGTAAGGGGGAAAGCCTTCATTTTTCTTTGATAATTCGAACTACACAGATAATGTGGAGTCAGAAGATTTTGAAACAATGTATACGACTGTTTCCAGTGATTTTGAAATTTACTGAGTTGCAACGTAGTTTTAGAAGCATAGATTGGCGTTCATATGGGTGACTTTGACAATCATTTTTATCGATAAGCTCAAAAGCAAATCACTCCAAACAAATAATCACAGTCATAAAGACATTAGAATTTTTATATGGTTCAGCAATAGCCTAACCCTTGTGATAAACTTCAATCAATGGTACCTTTGGGGTCTCCGCATTTTACTATTTATAAGCTTCAATTACATTAAATATAAGACTCTGTTACAATCATAGAATTGCAAATTGAATCCTCTGCTTGATCTAGCTCAGTGTATGATTTGTAAGCGAAAATGATACGGTTCCCTTGTGTTGGGCTTGGGTTGGATCCATGATTGTCTTGCCTAGTCCAGCCCGTTTGCTCTATTTCATTTACCGCATTTAAAAATTAACACCTTGGAATGGATTGGCGGTTGCGGGATTTATGCAGCTGATGCCAATCATTTAGTATGACCCTTGATGATGATGATGATGATATTCCTCTCCATGTCATCTTGGGATTATTAGATGAGATTGTATAATTCTCTCTGCTGCATATGTGAATGACTGTGTTTTGTTTTTGGATGTTATTGGAAAATGTCCAGATGTTTATTGAAGTGCTTGTAAACCATGGTGATCTAAACATGTTATATGGGAATCAGTAGAATCTGTGTAGGATTCCTGTGATTAACATTTCATTTTTCAACATTTGTTGGATTTTTTTTCTCTTTCCTTTCATTTCTACTCCTGCCCATGTTTTCAGGCTGATGTTTCTTCCTCTTTATGTTGAATTAGGCTGAAGGACTCACGAAAGAGATGAAGATTTCATCCTGCTATTGCTTACTAGCTCAGTTCTGCGGATGTATTTTGGAGCAACTTCCATCCATGGAAAAGAAAAGGTATGCAAGCTCTACTGTTTCTATCCATGTGAGCAATCTATTTATGCAGGCTCTATTTGGGTATTGGTTTTAGTGCCAGTTTCATCCGTCCTGTCCTGAATTGAATTCTAGTTCATAACAAAACTGTGGCATAATTCATCTTTCTTTCATGGGTATGTGCAGAGAATGCCCTCCAGAAAGTGAAGAAGCTATCTCAACTCTTATATATGCATCAGTGAGGTTTGCTGATCTACCAGAATTATATGATCTCAGGCATGTGTTTAGAGACAGATATGGTGAAACTATGGAGTCATCGGTAAATAAAGAGGTGCTATACGCTACAAATCCTGAACAATTATATTCTTGGAATAGACTTTGTCGTCTAAAGACATACTTTTTGCTGTCAGTTCATTGAGAAAGCATCATGGAAACGTCCTTCCACGGATGAGAAGCTGAAATTGTTACAGGACATTTCAGAAGAGTTCTCTGTAAATTTTGATCTCAAGGCTTTGAGTGAGAAGATAGCCAATTCCACTCCACTTGCACATGTAAGAACTTTACAAACTGTAACTTGAGACTATAGCTGAATTTGGTATTTGAAACGCATGGAGCAGGGAAATTTCGTTCTGAATATACAGCTTGATAGACAAGAAAGCACAGGCTCAGTGATTTCCCTATTGTAGAGTGTTGAAGCAGCTTAATTACACTGAAAAGTCCCCACAAGTTTAACATGGAAAGTGACAGAATTCATCCTATTCCTCGATTTGATTACTCACCATTTAATTTGGTTGTGCATCTAAACACACCCGGGAGCAAAACAAACTAATGGTGTGTTTGTTGTAAGGTAAAAGAGGGGTAAAAAGCTCCTTTTCAGTAAAAGTAGAATACGGCTTCTTTTTCTCTTCTCCTTAGACATTTAGTAATTTATAACTATTTCACTTTTTTATATCATTGTCTTTTTTTTATTTACTCTATGTATGGACTGACATTATCATAAATTTCTCTTTTACTTTTTTCTCTTCTTTTACCTGTCCTTTACCTCAAATCAAACACACCCTGAATACATCCGTTTATGGTTCTCAGTATTTCATAGGATCAAAACTACATGCAACCAATATTAGAAAAAGAGACGATATGACGGAAATATTCCTGGACTATTGCAGGCCGCAGCAAAGCAACCAGTGTCTCCCCGAGGAATGGAGGATGCTTCACCTACAGGGGAATGCGAACCTGAATTCAGCTCATGGTCTGCTACGGAATCAGAGGAAGAAACTAACAGTCCAATTGCATCTAAGATCCAACATCAAATGCCATTGGATCATGACTTAACGAGTGCTACGAGGCCAGACACCACAACCAACATCCCTCCGCCGCCATATCTCAAGCCAAGAGTCAAGCAGCATGCAATTGACTTGGAGTCTCAGGACACTGATTCTACCACCAAACAGCACCTCAAACCAATATTGGTTGAAAATGGTGCTAATGAAGGCAGCAAATCAGATAGCACCCAGCCAGGATTTGATCAAAACAGCCATGATAAAGAGAAAGTCGAAACAACAGTGTCTGACAGCAATCCATATGAAAAGCCCAAACCAAGATCTGTCAGGAGGAACTTAAGACGAAGGGTTCAAGGGAGCGAAGCCAGCACTGAGTCTAATTTGCCTGTTAGTCCTGCACTAAAGCTTGAATTCGAGAAAACATCTAGTCCAGGTGCAGCAGAACCGGCATTTGGCTGGGATTCTCCTTTCCTCAAGCAGAATAGGCGACTTCGGTGGAGCTGAAACCGCTTGATTCATTTTCCTTTTCAGCCTGAGACAGTGAATTCCTTTTTTGGGAATGTTCACCCCCAAGCTGCCGTGATCTGAAACGTAGCTGTTTCTCGACGGGAAGATGAATTTCTCCTTCTTGGGGGTGCTTCATTGATTGATTACTTGGCGTAAATGAATGGAGTTGGGGTGTTGATGTGGATGGCAAATCTTGTGAGTTGCTTTGAAGGGATTTGGTGGTCTGTATAGCACCGCAAAGACAATTATCGGCATGTCTTGAGCTTTCAAATATTTAAAAATCTTCAATATTTAAATAAGAGACAGAATAGCAATAACATTGAGTCACCACTTAGCATTCGTTACTTGAGAAGCAGGCTATTGTATGGTAATTTAAGATAACCCCAAAAAATATTATTTTTATTAGAGATAATGTTATTTTTATCAAGAAATTGTAAAAATGAAAATTTAAAAAATTGAAAGAAACTTCATGAAAATTTTAAGATAAATATAAATATATATTTAACCAGAAAATTTGCTTTAAATGCTAATATTTAATGACCAGTGAAAATTCTTATGAGACTTGTCCATATAGTTTTAATAAATTCAATCCTTATTTAGAGCCCACCTTGATGATTATGTGAAACCTAATCATTTTAGTTAGGAATCCAAAAATCATCATAATCAAGTATTCTTGGGGGATAAAATAATAACATCATTTAAGAAAAAATATCAATTTGTTAAAATTGTTTATTGTTAACTAAATTCACATATTTTTAATTAAATATGTAAACATTCTAAAATGTCTATCCAATCTAAAATAATGATTATATAATTTTTTATAATATTTTAATGCTTAAGTAAATGAATTTAAGTGAATTTTAAATTTTACCTATATTTTTATATTTTTTTAAGGAATCCAAAATTCATCATAATCAAAGATTCTTGTAGGATAAAATAATAAAATCATTCATGAATAAATATCAATTCATTAAAATTGTTCATTGTTAACTAAATTCATATATTTTAATTAAATATCTAAATATTCTAAAATGTCTAACCAATCTTAAATAATGATTATATAAAATATTATAATTTTTAACGCTTGAGTAAATAAATTCAAGTGAATTTCAAATTATATATATATTTTTTATAGTTTTTTAAGTTGTGATCCACGCAAATCTAATTAAAATCATTCCTAGTATCTTAATTAAATAAATGATATATATAATAGTTACCTCAAAATTTACACAACTATTGAGATGGGCTCCAAATGAGGCTCAAGTATAGAAGATTTTTATGGTTGATTGCCATGAAATTATTTCCTATATATAGAACTTATATATATATATATATCTTATATATATATAAGCAATTCTTCAATAGCAAAAATATGACCAAAGTAAATTGGTATGTCCCTTTCATTTAGGCTTAACTTTAATGATTTCATAAAATCTGACATAATCAGTAACCTTATTATTATCTATATAGTTAAAGCCTTAAAGATCATTTTAATCAAAAAGCTCACATTGAATTATTTTAACTCATTAAAATTATTTAATTATTTAAAGAAATCCAAATGCTTTTAATTAAACTTTTAAAGTACTTATCCTCTCTATAATATTATTTTGATAAGATTTTATAACATTTTAATGCTTAAATGAATATATTCAAGTAAATTTTGAATCCTACCTTATACCCTTTTAAGTGGTGTGGCCCATGAAAGATTTTGATTGAAATAATTTTTAATATTTTTATTAAATATATAATATTAAATACAATAATGGAAATGGATTTTATAAAATGATTAAGATAAGACCCAAATAAAAGGTACATACCAATTGGTTTTCGGTAGTATGTGCTCTAATCGAATATTTATTTATTTTTTCTCTCTCTTTCTCTCTATAGAATGAAACATAGCAAATTGATTTGTATTTAATGATTTAAGAAGGCTACCAATTTTTGCAATGTTATTAAGACGCCCAGAAAGTAAATTAAAAGTATGCGGCTCATGGTCCAATTAGATTAACCAGTTTAATAAATTGAATCATAGAGATCATTCTAAATACATCAATCTTTCACCATTAGGGTGCCTTATTTAATTCATGTTTTTTTATTGTACCAATAAGATAAAAATTTAAAGAATTATTTTTCATATAAAACCGTACTAGACCCATTAGTGGTTGGATTGGCCGGATCTGCAGGTCCGATCTGATTTTGATAACAATGGTTATTTGAGAAGAAAATTAGAAGAAAATTTATTAAAATCGAGAGTATTTAATAAATTGAAAGTAGTATCAATAATCTCTCTAAATCGATGGTGCTTTAATTATAAGATAATTTTGAAGTTTGAAGGCTGGAGCCGAGTACTCAATTTTCAATTCCACGGGGACAGGGCCCATTCACGGCTGTAGACAGCGAGTGTGTGAGGCGTAGATGGCGGCAAAGAAACACTACCTTAAAGCTCAAAACATGTGAGTGGACCCACCACAGAAGAATGCGACAAGACAGCTAAAATATATATAACCTCCGCAGACAGACCTACGATGTACGAATGTATTATCATATTCCTTAAGATAATATTCTTGTTGGGGAACAGCTAGATTTAGATGCCTTTCAAGCCTAAGTACCATATAATAATGCACGGCACATCATTTAATGAAAAGGACCCATAAGGCGTAGAATAGCCGAATTGCATCATGCCGTATGAATGACATAGGTGCTTTAGCTGATTGACCGACTTTCGAGTCGGTTTGATCAGGCAGTGTAGGCACACAGCATTACTTAAATTGAATAAATATGGTAAAGGTGTGACTAGGTGGGTCGATATGATTGGAATGGAAATGAGGTACATCTGAGAACATTTGAGAACGAGGATAAGAGGTAAGAAGAAGGCAAAAAATAACACAGAAAAGCTAAAAGAGGAAAATAATAAAAAATAAAATAAACAAAGATATAAATAGGTAGATTTTTGAATAAAAATAAATAATAACAAATAGCAAAGTCATTGGATAATTAAACTGTAATATCAAAAGATGGAACCCAAGGGTGTGTTTGATAATAAGAATAAATGATAGAAATTTTTTTCAACCTCCTCCATCTCTTTTATATACCTTTTAATGTGATTTAATATATTAACTGTTTAACAATATTTCTTTATTATTTATATTTTTAATTATTATTTTGTACATTTTTATAAAAAAATATATCTGTTTTGTCTTTATTCATATTATTTTTAATCATGATTCTTATATACGTTATATCATTTATTCTCTTTATATCTCACTTTTTCACATTCATTTTTTTTTCTACATCTTTCTCTATTTCCAAATGCATCATAAAGGGGTGTTTTGTAAGTAGAAAAAATAAAAACCTTTTCCTACTCATTTTTATATACCTATTTAACATTTTAACTAGCTAAAATAACCATTTTATTTTTTATTATCATTTATATTTCCAACAATAATTTTATAATTTTCTATACAAAAAATTACTTATTTTGTTTTTATTTATTTATTTTAATTATTATCTTTCATCTTATCCTATCAGCTCGCTCTTCTCTTACTTCTCTGTATTTTTATTCCCACATCTTTCGCTGATTTGCAAACGCACCCTAATAGAGCCTGAATGTAATAACAAATTAATGAACAGTGTCATGACTATAAAATAAAAAAAAAGGTAAACTACTTTCATGAGAATAATTAAAACATAGATAATAATAAAAAAGTTTATTACAAAAAAGTACATGTAAATCAACAAGAAGAATGGAAATTTCCACCAAAATTTGGCCATGTGTACTTTATGATGGATTCCTTATTTGACCGGTTAGGGTGAAATCCGGATTTGGCATGATTGGCCGGCAAAATACAAAATGGAAGGGCAGTCAGCAACTTGGGTGGTACAGAACCAGGTCTCATTTCCACGTACCGGCCTTCACCCTTTCCCCCGAAACCGATATCTGCACTTGCAAACAGTCGCACCGGAAGATGATTACATCCACACCATTTATCTTACATCCACACCATTCATCAGCAAGACCAACACCACATGATGAACCTTGTGAAATCTGGACCATTGAATGAAACTGGATGCATAAGCTAAAGTTAGATGAGTAGGAATTTATGTTAATCAAGCCTTCCACAAGTTAAAATACATTTTTGAATGAAATCTACCTTATTGAATTAATATTGTGGACCGCTTACGTTTTCCTTAGATTATCTGTTTCATATTTTCGGATTAACAGTTCTGATTTTTAATTCCTATCCCAATTTTAACACCGGCAATGGTACGCGCTCCATAAGCGGTCCACCTGAGTTGCACAGCCGCACATGAGCGAAAATGCGATCACTTGCTGTACGATTTTCGTGCAGATGATGAGGTACAACGGGTAGAATTGAAACAACCGTACAATCATACCCTGCATAACATTCTTGGGTTTAATCCATCATCTCAACCGTCCATCTGTTTCTACGACGTTAATGGCAGGCACATGAGAAGAATCAACGGATCGGATGATTCTGTCCCCAGGATTGTAGGATTTTAGTGAGAGAGCTAAAGAGGAAGACCCGAAGATCCAACGGTTATTCAGGCAAGAGAAAAATGTAGCATTTTCATTTGAAATTCAAGCCCAGCTGATAAACGGCCAAGACCCAAAAAGCAAGAGGCAACGCGCACAACTGGCCGCTGGGTTAAAAGGATACGACTGTCGAGGCCGTAAGCGGGCTTGACTCCTGCCTTACCTGAGTAGAAGCAGGTCGTTGTATTAGTAGCATATCTCACTTCTCTGTGGCTGGTGTTGCAAGAAATCGACCGAGAAAGGAGCGTTGATTGACGTTTTTGGGCATGCTTGTCGCTTGATTGTTGTTATAGCTCTGTTATTCGCGGGCGGAGGAGAGGGAGATGGGAGATCGAGCGGAAGTGGAGGAAAAAGAGATGGCGGACACGGTGGAGGAGGAGCAGCTGGCGGGCTCCAGGTCGACCATGGAGAAGGTTGCTGCGGCCAAGCAGTTCATCGAGAATCACTACAGAAACCAGAGGAAGAACATGCAGGAGCGCAGGGAAAGGTGAGTTTCGGTGCTCTTTGCTTTTTTTTTTTTTTTTTTTTTAGTGATTTGCTATCCCACGCATTCGCTCATTTTTCATCGATGCTGTAAATAGCTCAGTAGTTGCTGGATGGAGAGTAAACGTGGATTGGATGCGGTCGTTTGCTAAGAACGAATTAGATGATAGTAGAGGTTTTTGGTTTGATGATGTTAAAGTGGTAGCTTTATGCGGATTTCGCCCGTGATCTGAAAATTTCTGGCTCTGGCGGTTGTCGGATCTTGATTAGGGGGATTTAGATAGATGGCTGAGAGGTGAGAGGGGTCTTGAGTATTGCAGTCATGGGGCTTCCAATGTGGGAGCTGTGGCCTGTGCATGACCAGATGCAGGAGTGTCGTCATGCTAGGGAATGAACGCTGACGGTTGCTGTAGGTGGACTAAACCCTAGAACTCTGTACTTAGTGGTGCTGTTCTCATCGGTTGATTGGAACTGACAGTTGGGCGGTTAAGAACATGGTAAAGGGCGACATTGAACTTGGAAAATGGTCCCCGGATTGAAGCTCTGAATATTGGGGATTTCTGTGATGTGGTCCATCTGTGGGAGAAGTTGTCATGGCTGCTCAATCAGTAGGTAAATGCTGGTAAGAACTGAATGCTTGCATTGCTGAGCATTCAATGAGAGGTCTTGGGCTGCAGCTTAACTAGTGAAAGGGTGTGAGTTGCTATGACCGTTCATTTTACTCTTGCATCTGTTATTTCTAATCAGGAGATGTTAACTTTGTGTTGAGTAGATGGAGGGGATCTTCTTCACTATGTAATTAGCTAGTTTTGTTTCTAACGTGGAAGGGTGAAAGTGGCATCTTTAGATTTTCTGGTGTTTCAGTATCAATCATGATAGTTTTGACTTGTGGATGCCGAGGCAAAGGTGATGACGGTGATGAATACTATTCTTATTGAATGAGTAAACATACATCTCAATCCTAAGTTGATAGTTGTACCCACAGTAGAATTGAATGTGGACTCTATGGCTGTAACCAAGAAAGGTTCAGTATCTGTAACATTACAATCTGAGTTCAATGATGGATTTTCATATGAACTGTGGGTCCAGGTAAAAGAATGGTTCTGACAGACTATTCTGTGATTTCCTTCCATATGCCAACACAATTAGAGTTCAGCAGAGAAAGCTGTATTTCTGCACATTTTTGGTGAAAACCAGGCTATGCACAAGAAGAATCTGGTCTCATTCTTCCAACATAAGATAAGGAAACTAAATATAAAATAAATGAAAAACTAGGACTCTATGATCAGTTGGAGAATATATTGGATGTGGTTTGTAGATCTGGAGTCTCTTTGCAGAGTATATATTAATAACCTAGTTGCATGCAAAAATATTGAAGCTTGGTCATGAAAGAAAAATTTCTTCTAAGGTTCATTGATGCTTATATCATTTGCTTATGTTGCTATATGGTTTTGTAGGCTTTTCAAATTTTGATTGAGAGTGATGATGTTGGAATGCCTTTTATTTTTTGATAGATTGGATGCCTTTTATTTTTTGATATATGTTCAGTGTTCTGTGTCTTCATGTCTGAACTTTTGACAGTAATCATTGTTTTCAGTAATCAAATTATGCATGCTTCAATGTCTTTTCTTTTCCTTTCCATAATAATTTCCTTGCATTTCTACGCCCTCCTCATCTGCTATTTTTGAGAATTTTCTTTGAACAACTGATACATATGATAAGGTATGTTTGATAATTTCTCTTTGTAGCTTGAGATTTTCACATTTCTCCTTAACAATCACAGGCGTTGGGTCCTGGAGAGAAGATTGGCTTCCTCAGGTGTTCCAGAGGAGGAACAAGTAAATCTAATCAAGGATCTAGAGCGGAAGGAGACAGAGTTTATGCGACTCAAAAGGCATAGGATTTGTGTTGATGACTTCGAACTTTTAACCATTATTGGAAGAGGAGCTTTTGGAGAGGTTTGGACATTCCTGATTTATTGGCACTGCCCAGTTTCTTTGCTTTTGACATTTCCTAGGGAGGCACTGTGTATGATAGAAGGATCTTGGTTGGGGGTGTGCTTGCAATGTTAGAGAAGAGGGATGATGAAAACTGAAAAGGAAGATATTGTGAATGCAAGAAAAAACTAACTGCTGAAAGATAGCAGGGGAGATTTTGCTGCTACAGTTTTACTTGACCTGTCATCCTGACTAGTGATTCCTTGGGTTCCATGATCACACAAGAAATTCTCACCCTCTGGCATGAGCATGTTAGTGCATTACCTTTAGGTATGCTCATGAGCATGTTAGCATGAATTTCTTGTGTTATTAAGCGTTCTAACATAGATCTCACTTATGGCATCTAGTTATCCATAAAGGAGTAAACTTGACCAGTGCTGGGGAGTTGTCCATAAAGGAGTAAACTTGACCAGTGCTGGGGGGATGGCATCTGTTTATCCATAAATGCACGTGAGGGTATTAACAAAAATTTCTTGTGTTATTAAGCATCCTAATATAGATCTCATGTATGTCATCTATTTATTGATAAAGGAGTAAACTTGACTAGTTCTGGGGGGCTGGCAAGGCAGATTCATGGTTGAGAGTGACAAGAGTTAAGCACATTTCTATGACAGTTGGTGCTGGTTTGGAGGGCATTTAATTGGTCCCAATGTGAGCAAGTTTCATTTGTCCTGGAAGCATGCCTTTGAATTCATGCTTCTGCTTTTCTTTCTTGGCCCTCTCTATCTTGAATTATATTTTCTTTTCTTTGAAAACTTTTTCTCTGATCTGCTTATCCTTCTCCTTTCTGAACTGCAAAAGTGGGCAATAGATGCTACAAATCAAACTACATTTGTATCCTTTTGCTCGAGTTTTGATCTTTGTAATGTTGGTATTTGGGATTTCTTGGGTTCTTATTGTGCTATTACATTACAGGTTAGGTTATGTCGAGAGAAATCATCTTGCAATATCTATGCAATGAAAAAATTGAAGAAATCAGAGATGCTTAGCAGGGGCCAGGTGAGAGCCAAGTTTCTTACCTTCGATCATGATGCCTATGCTGAAAGTTATACAGAAATCATCTTACTCATTATTGTTATTGTTTTTATTTTCTTCCATAGTATTCTTCAAGATGATCTCTTCATCTGTTTATTTGCCTGGATTTGTTTTGATTTCACTGCCTGGATTTTTTATACTCATATCTATGTGAACATGTCAGGTAAATTATGATGTACTCTTGAGTTACACTGATTCATTCACTGACTAGTAGGCAAGCATGAAGTTTGATCATTGATCTTGTTGTTTGAGGCATGCACAAAGCATGAACTGTGGAAGTTTGTCATTCCTCTCTAAGCATCAGAGAATAAATTCTGAAAATAGAAATGACAAGTTTGTATGTTTCATCACTTCTCTTTCATGCTTTTTTATGCTCTGTGAGCATCTTTTCTCAGAAACTTCTCATTTCAATTCCTGTGTTAAAATTATTGTTGTTCAGAATTGAATGTTTACTTTGCACAATTAATTCTTCTGAAACCCAAAATAACAAGAGCCCCTTTGATATAATCTAATCAGAAAATTCTCTTTATTGACGAACATTCAACGCTAGCTCATATGTTCTATGAACAAAGTGATATTTTAGCTAACTGATGCAATAATATCCAAAATAAATTCAGTTCATTTAAATTCTATACAATTCAAATTAATGGAAACATCTTCCCCCAAACTAAAATAGCCCAAACGATAACTTGGCTTCAGACTCTGATGGTGTTACTTATCTCTGAAGCTGGTAATAATATGCTTCGAGACATAAATGGTATTTACTGTTGTGGGCAACCTTCTGTTTCCCATGTTGAAGGAAGGGCAAACCTTCTTAATCATCTTATAATCATCCTCGAGATATAAGGAAGAGAGGGATTTGCTTGGTTGTTGTTATTCATCTGTGACATTAGGTTCTTCTGTTATTTTAAATTTTCTATTGACCATTTCAGTTTGCTTATTCTTTCAAGTCATTTGTTTCAGCATTGCTTTGAAAATTCAAAAAATTTCATGCAGGTTGAGCATGTTAAAGCTGAAAGGAACTTGCTTGCTGAAGTTGCTAGCCATTGCATTGTGAAGCTTTATTATTCATTCCAAGATGCTGAATACCTTTACTTGATCATGGAATATCTCCCTGGAGGTGACATGATGACTTTGTTGATGAGGGAAGACACTTTAACTGAAGATGTTGCTAAATTTTATATTGCACAGAGTGTCTTGGCGATAGAATCCATTCATAAGCATAACTACATACACAGGTTGGCAATCATCTATTTCTTATATCTCAATTCAGCTAATGCATCAGAATGTACTTACAACATTTTTTTTATTATAAATTTTGGTATACATATACCAGAGCAAGTGTTTTTCTGCAGCTTTCTCCCTATTATTTTATCCTCATAAAAATATCTGTTGGCAGAGATATTAAACCTGATAACCTTCTCTTGGACAAAAATGGTCATATGAAGTTGTCAGACTTTGGTCTGTGCAAGCCTCTTGATTGCAGAACGCTGTCTACTTTGCATGAAAATGAGGCCAGCAATGATGAGAACTCAAGAGAGTCAATGGACGTTGATGGATGCTTTCCAGACACAAGTAATGGAAGCCACTGGAAGAGTCCCCGTGAACAATTGCAGCATTGGCAAATGAACAGGAGAAAACTGGTATATGACACATTTTAATTTATAATGTCATTAGAATTATTTGTTTTTTGGAGAGCTGTAATAAAGTAAAAGATTGATGCTTAAAATACAACATACTCTAGATGTCTCCATTTTAGTATATGCCTTTAGCCTTCTATTGCTTGGGCCAAAAAGTGCTAAAGAAATACACTGCAAAGCTTTTTGGATAAAACATTGATCAAGAGGACAAAGCATTAACACAGCAAAGACAAAAATGGAAGTGACCCTTTCACTGCTTCATAGCAGTGTAGTGACCGTTTGTCTTTATAAACTAGCATAAAACAGCACATTGGCTTTCTGATGTGAAGAGAGAAGCCAGCACAAAGTCAACCTTGGAGAGCCAACGTGTGCCGAATTTCCAGCTGGCATCCATCAATCTGGGGCCCTAGTGAGTATTGCTTATGCTCTTTATTTGAAGCAAACAAAAATCTGGTGTTACTAGTTACCAGGTTGATGGTTATAGACAATTTTAAACTACATATGCTAAAATTTCTGTACTTACTCTTATGTGAATTCCAGATCAACCTTTTCTACTTCTCCTAAAGATACTACCTCCCCCTAAAGTGTTTCACAAGCCCCATAGACCTGATAATTTTTAATTCATGCTTTCTGAATTTAATTTGCATGAGAGGTAGGTGAAAATGAGGTTCTATATTCCTTAATCTGGTGCACCTATTTTCTTTCCTCATTAACAGGCAGTCTTTTGCTCTTTTCAGGCATTTTCTACAGTGGGAACACCAGATTATATTGCACCAGAAGTATTACTGAAGAAAGGCTATGGAATGGAGTGTGATTGGTATGTTTACTTGAGTTTAATGGCATCTTGGAACAATCCAGTTGAGATTATTTTGGCTTTCATGACATAACAAAGGCGAAAAGGGAACAAAAACCTCTAGTTTTTGTGGATGTCACTGTAACTGAGGTGACTTCTTGTTTTTTACTTGAATATGGTTATTATCAAACTTATGTATTAGCTAAACCTTTATTGGATTAGTTTTTAATGGCTAACCATTATGGATGGGACGATGAAAATCATTTTTCTTTGGTTTGTGGATTCCCAAGCATGGAATGTTGAGATTCTTGGAAAGATCTTTGCAATCACGTGCATACTTTGATGAGCCAACCTTTTAGTAGATAATTGTCTTCCCTTGTTGTAAATGAAGTCCCTGGTTGATCGACCCTTTGATATTTGTTCATCTAAGACTACGGCTTTCTGGATAACTCTTGCTATGGGATTGCCTCACTTTCTTCAGCTTTTCCTTTTACATTTACTAGTTCTTTCTCTTTTCTCCTTTTTCCGTTTCCATGTTACACCATATGGATATCCTTTCTTAAGTGAGTGTAGCAATTTTAATTCACTCATCTGATCAGATCTGGGGATGTTTGCCTACAAATTTTTTATACTAACAAATGTTGGAAACTGATGAAGCTATTCTTGTAGAAAGTTAGGGGCTTTGGGCATTAAAGAAGCTAGGCATAAAGATGTATGAAAGATGCATCTTATTTTTCTGATGAATGTTAGGTAACTAATTATTTCTGAATTTTTAGAGCACGGTTTTACCTGATTTTTGTTAGCATGCATTTTGAATGGTTTGAGAAGCTGTTGTAGATCAACATTCAGCTTTGGCACTAGAGTGGGAAACAACCAGTTTGTGCTTGGCTGGCAACTAGTGTCAGACTGAGATAGACAAAAAGGAGTTTCCAATCCTTGCTGCTTTTTTTTCAGCTTAAAACAGGAGAGGAAATAAACTGTGCCCCTGAAATCATTCCATCAAATAAATCATTGCTGATCATTTATGTTTTATTTCAACAATTGTTGATATATATATATATATTTTGGGGTTTCTCAATATAATTGATAACACTATAGGCTCATTTGGATGCAACTTGGCTTTAAAATTCATTTATTTAGTAAGGATTTTCAGCTTAGAAATCCAAGTCAATGATACATTTGGTTCTCTACTCATTCTTGGTGTTTGGATTGCTAGCTTCTAGACTTTTACCTTTATGTTAAAGCAAATGGACAATTTGTTTGGATACATGTGCACCTCCTAATGTGATGTGACATTTACCTACTCTACATACTTCTAGCTACTTTAGTTATTTCTCATCATTAGATATATTTCCAATTTGAACTCCTCTTTCTCAAACATCAAATAATTCTATTTTTTTTATTCATATTGTGGTTGACATCATCATCTCTTTTGGACATAGAAAAGGGTTCCTCCTCTTCTTTAATGTGATATGATATTTACTTATCCTACAATCCTACAAAGTTCCAACAACATTAGTTATTCTTATCATTACATATATTTTTAATTGTCAACTCTTTTTTTCCATTTCTACCCAATGCGCTTTTTTTTTATTCATTTTGGCCGAGTTAATCCCTTTTGGACTTGATTGGTTGGAAATATATGTGATAGTGAGAACTGGAGTTATTAAAAGTATGCATGGTAAGTAAATATTACATCACACTTAAGGGGAGCAGGAATTAAAAAATATTTTCCTCTCCCTTTTCCATTTATCCAAACATGCTATGCACGTGCTTTAGCATCAAGTTAGAAGTTTAAAAGCTAGCAATTTGAATGCCTAGAATGTATAGAAAACCAAATTTATCGTTAACTTGGATTTACAAGTTGAAAGTCCTTTTTAAATAAATGACTTTTAAAGCCAAGTTGAATCCAAATGGGCCTATAATGTCATCAATTTTATTGAAAAACCCTAGAAAACAATAATCGATAGTTATTTAAATAAAACAATTATCAACTCTCTTTTTTCCCAACATTTACCCGATCTTTTTATTCATTTTATGGTAGACTTCATCTCTTTTGGGCTTGAATGGTTGGACGGAAGGTAGATGGAAGGCATGATCGGTAGAGTGGATTTATTTGGAATGGAATTGAATAGAAAGAAGATTAATGTTGGCAACATATGAGTGGTATCAGTTATAAATTGAATAAGGTTAAGATTAATAAGAGGTATTGATGGAAAATATAGGTAATAATAAAAAAAGTAGGATTGTTATGAAAAGTAGATGCCAAATTAACCCTTGGAAAATGCAATTTTTCATGGAATTCAATCAAATCTAACCAACCAATAAGGCCTGAAAAGGAGTCAATGTTTGTAAAATGGGGGTAATATTAGTTATAAAGTGAATAAAGATAAAATAAATAGGCTTTTTGGTGTTAAGGTAGATAATGATTGAAAAGGCCTGAGTTGTTTAAGGTAGTTATATGTCACACTGAGACAGTAAAAATTTTCTTTTCTTGGATTTCTTTCCCTTTCCATCCAACCAATTCCATTTCCTCTTTCTTTTCTATCCATTTTTCTTCTTTTCCAAGTATCCAAGTAGATCCTAATTGTATGTTTAATTTGAGTGAAAAGAAGGTTAAAGGAAAAGAAGGGTAAAAATCACTTTTCCTTTTCGTACTAACGTGATATTCAATCACTTATAACTTACCTACCTTTTTTTAAATATGCTTATAGATTTTGTCTTGATTCACTTTATAGCTGGAATCACTCCCTACTTTTACTGACATCATCACT
This sequence comes from Pouteria campechiana, assembly GCA_036873735.1. NCBI lineage: Eukaryota > Viridiplantae > Streptophyta > Magnoliopsida > Ericales > Sapotaceae > Pouteria > Pouteria campechiana. Next base: position 23,284 of record JAYJMB010006036.1, read on the forward strand.
TAATTTTTTTCACCTCTTTTACTTTTTCTGTCCCTTTTCGATTTCTTCATTCATGAAACCAAACACACTGTAGGTGAGAAATAGAATTAACATGGAAAATGAGAGATGTTAGATTGGAAAGGACAAACAAAGTTCCTTGAAGTTGGGTTCCATAAAAATTGCTTGAACGTGGATTCAACCATCAAATTTTACTGATGGATTCCATGTTCTTAAATATTGCCAATGAGCCACCACATCTAGCTGTTTCCTTCTTTCGTAATCCATGGGACACCATTCTGCTGCTTTCATTTTCTTTCCAAATCCAATCCCCTTGCACATGCACATACACACACAAAGCCACTTTTTTTCTTGTCCTCAATTACAACCAACACAACACCACCTCCCACAGGTTGCTGCTACCACCAGTTGCCTTGACTGATGGTCTAATATGCTAGTTTCTACATCTTGCCCAACAGTAATGTTAGTGTTAACACAACTTGTTGTTTCACTTGCTATTGCCATCGCCATTGATGCAACATCCTCTTCCTTCCTGTTTCCTCCTCCCACTATAATGGGCTATTATTGTCAACACAATCATCATTTCCTTCCCTCCACCTTACTCTGTCCTTCTCCTTCCCAACTCTTCCACCACTGTTGTCACCACATTCATCGTCTTCTTTTCTTCTTCTCTGTTGCAACCACCATGCTGCCCTCCCTTCTCTTCTTCTTCTTCTTTTTGTACATTGTTATCTAACACCTATCTTCTTTATTTTCTTGTGAGGGTATTTCTTTGGGGGGTTGATCCCTTGGAATTGGTTCCATAAAAGCAAAATGTGGAACAGGTTCAGGTGGGACCCACAAATGATTTTAGGAAATCCAACCCATTCATTATGTTTGTGATTATTCATTTAATAATAGTGTTTAAAATCATTTCAATCAGAAACCTGTGGACCATGCAGAAAGTAAGGATTTCAGTGAGTTTATATTCATTATAAAACTGATTGAAATTTATTGGCCCACCTAATTCTTTTATAAAAATAATTACCATGTTCCTAATCAAACATATTTTATTAAACAAAAGGGAATGGATTTCATGAAATCATCTCAGTGGACCCCGCATGAACCAGCTCCATATTTTGCTTTTGTGGAGCTGGTTCCAAGGGATCGTTGCCCTTTTTTTTTTTCTAATATCATTTTTGTTAAATTGTGGCTCATTTGCAGAAATTAAAAATCTTGATGGCTCATTTTTAATAATTAAAATTCAGTGGTTTATTTGCAATTGTCCGTAAAAGTTAATAACTGATTTGAATGTTCCTCCTTTTATTCTTATTTTTGTTTCTCATGGTTGTTGTCACTTTAGGGTTGTGAGTTCCATCATTCTATTCTGTATCAGTTTTAGTGAGCATGCTACTGTTTCTGTTGAACAATGGGATTACATCCTTTGCCTCCTGATTAATTAGTTTAGGGCATTGATCACTTGGAATCGGTTTCACAAAACCCAAATGTGGAACTGCTTGATGTGAGGCCCACCAAGATCATTTGATGAACTCCATACCATTCATTATGCTTAATAAAGCATGTTTAATCAGAAACATAATAATTTGTTTTATAAAAGAATTATGTGGGTGACTAAATTTCAAATAAGTTTTGTAAAGAGTATCAACCCATTGCAATTCTTATTTTCCATATGGTCTGCATAGGTTTTTGGTTGAAATAGTTTTAATCATTATTATTAAATGCTTAATCTCAAGCACCATGAATGAGATAGATTCCATCTGATGACCATGGTGGGCCCCATGTGGAGCTGTTTCACATTTGAGTTTTGTGTAATCAGCTCCAAGTGATAAGTGCCCATTATTTTAATAAGCAATTTTAGCGTAGTAATTTCTTTGACATGTAATGCAGTGATAGGCATAGTTTCTTTTATTTTTATTTTTATTTTTTGCATAATTTATTCATTGGATTTCTTGTAGGTGGTCACTAGGTGCGATAATGTATGAGATGCTTGTGGGTTATCCGCCATTTTATTCTGAAGATCCAATTACCACATGCAGGAAGGTCAATCCTTGTGAACATTTTTATTACTTATTTCCTATTGAAATCAAAGTTCTTATGCATTACCTAGATTAACTTAATCTTCGTTTAATAGCCATGCCCAGCTACTTGTTTTTGTGTTTGCTTAATATGATTACTTTCTTAAAGGTTAATGCTTTCTGATAGAATTGTGAAAAATAAATCTATAATTTTTTGTGTTTTCATTGCCTTCATCCATGTTTGTGTCTCTTGAATATTACACACAGACACATGGTGATGCCGGACAACATAACAATTATTCTGCAGGCTAGTTTCAATAGATAATTCACAAGACAAAAACACAAGAGAATCCTCCCCAAAACATAGAGAAACACCTCTGGTGTTCAATTCAAAATTATGCAATCTAAGAATGTCAAAAATTAGCCCACAAGCTGGGCTATATAGCTGAAAATCGTCATTATTAAAATTTTACCAAAAATAGCAAAAATCTCAATAATCATGCCAAAAAGAAATACTTAATAAAAGAAGTAATCCTCCAAAAATCTGGCCCAAATCGGGTTTAGAATCACTTCTTAAACGATAAATGAAATATTACCATAAAAAGAAAAAATAACTAAAAATAGAGATTCAGAGGGGAAAACAATGGATTTTGACCTAGGAAAAGATGCACCCCGAGCGAAGCTTGGTAGCTATGATTTGCGCGCCGAAAAGATCTTTCCGAATTGGGGTCACATATGCGATTTTAAAAGCCGTAGCTAAAGTTATGACCAAAATACCGAAGTGTACCCAAAACTGCCCCAATTAGGAAAAGATTACGATTACCTGCCATCTTTGCGCTGATTCGCCAACTCAAGGTATTTCAATGCCAACAATGTGCCATCTGACAACTCAGCATCATCTAACTCGGATTCTCTTGCATCACATGGAAATACATGCATTCATGCTGATGGTGATGACATATATGGTAATGATGTTCTGCATATGGTTTTAGCAATTGGACTTTATATCTTTAAGATTTGCAAAAAAATGCTTATCTAATGGTCGTTACATGATGGAACTCACAGGCATTGCTACCCTAGGTGGGCTTTGAACAATGTTACTAAAAGTTGAAACAAGAAAGGTAAAAAAGAGAATCTCTTGAGATTAAAAAAACCCAAAGATTGTTGGTACTCCTTTTGCTAGTGCCAAGGGGGAGTTTTTGAAAATTTGATTCAGTTGAAGCTTTTTGGTTGATGATTGATAAGTAACGAGAGTTTTTAAATGGGTTGGTTTAATCCCAAAATGCCTAGTCAATTTAAGAGGCCTTTTCCCAAACATATAGCATATATACATTTCAAGTTTCTAATCTATGCAGTATTTATATTGACTCTAACACCCATTCTCATGTTTAAGCCCAACAAGATAAATATACACAGGCTTAAAACATGGATATCATAAAATTGGAGTACAACAACAGAAATTAAATAGGCTTTGGTCTAACTTTGATACCATATTAAAAGAGCTAGTTCTACGCTAAATGACTAGCCAATTTGGGAGGCCTTTTTTTTTTTCCAAACATATAATCTAAATACACTTCAAGCCTATATTCGACGTAAGACTTATACCCACTCTAATAAGAATTACTGTTGCGATGGAGACTATCATGGCCAGGGCTATGTTTGATTTAGCCAAAGCTTATTGGCTGATGGTTGGTAAGGAGAATTATAACTGTGATGGAGGCTATCATGGCCATAAGTTATGTTTGATTTGCTTGAAGCGTATTGGTTGACTATTGATATGTAATGAGAATTACAATTGTGAGCCCTGATGGAGGCTATTATGGCCATAGGCCATGTTTGATTAGGCTGAAGCTTATTGACTGATGGTTGATAACTAACGAGAATTACAACTGTGATGGAGGCTATCACAGCTAAGGCTATATTTGATTTAGTTGAAGCTTATTGGTTGATGGTTGGTAAGTAACTCAAATAAAAAAGCAAAAGATTGTTTGATACAATTAAAATAAAGGATTTAAAACTGTTGAGTTGCATTTGCCATGGCTAAAGTTGGAATGTTGAGATAATGGACAAATGATAGAACTGTCCTTGTAAGCCGTAAACTATAACTTGTTTTTTGAGACTAGGGGTGCAAATTAGGTCATGTTAGGTTGAGTTCAACTTATCCCTAACCCAACATTTTAGAATTCGTGTTAACTATGGGTTAGTTTTAGGTTGACAGTTCAGTTTAATATCTCTCATTCCTATACATTTGACCTATTTAATGTATTAATCAATTGCAACAAGTACGTCTTTTAAAAAATATTTTTAATGTGTTAATGTTAAATGTGTAGCAGTGATTTATGATGGATCTACTTGGGAGGGTAACACCACCGTGGACTCCCTACTGGTGAAAAACCAAGCACAAGTGCAGTAATCGCCATATTTGCCAAGGATGACAAAGGTTATAATTCCTACACACAAGGCAAAGCATTAGTGATGTATATGAACAAATGTATAAATTAAATATGTAAATGATTTTATGCATTATGTATGAACCTAGATTAAATGAAAATAAGTTGCTCTTTCCTTAAAGATGAAAAAGAGTTACATTTCAGGTTGTGTTCACCAAATTTGTTGACTAACAAATTGAGCATTTTCTAAAAGTGGAATATTAAATTCATTTATCAATAAATTAAATATGCAAACTTTGATCATAAGTTCATGTTGCATTCTTTGATTGTAAATATAATCTTTAATTATGTCTAATAAAGGAAATCCCTTTATTAAAAGAAAAGATGCAATGTGTCTTGGCTTACATCATCTTATACAATGCGTGTTCGAAATGCATAAATGTGGTGGTTTGGAGTCAAAGTGGTGGTCTTCAACAATCATCTATGAAAACTAGTTGAAGTAGAGTATGGCTCTCCTCTTATCTCAACTAGAGCTCCAAGGTCTATGTTGCTAGAGTTGGCATAAGTCCTACATTGGTTAAAGGCTTGAAGTGTATCTGGGTTATATATTTGGAAAAATGCCTCCTAAATTGGCTAGTTATTTTGGGATGAAACTGGTTTATTTAACATAGTATCAAAGCTAGACCTAAGTCCATTTAATTTCTGCTGTTGTTCTCTTTTTATGTTATATTCACGTTTTAGGCCTGTATGTGTATATCTTGTTGGGCCTGGATGTGAGAGAGGGTGTTAGAGTGGGTATAAGCGTTGCATCAATTAGAGACTTGAAATATATCTGGGTTATATGTTTATGAAAATGCCCCTTAAATGGCTAGTCATTTTGGGGTGAAACCGATTGATTTAACATGTGCAACTCTCTTCTTCTATCAACCAGAATGCAAAGACAAAGAGGAATGACCTCATGTATCATGCCTGAAACTTGATTGGTGACTGATGCAGGTAGAACCTCTGTTAGGGTTAATCAGGTATGTAGAGGCCTAGTCACAATCGTAGTAGGGAGAAGGAGATGATAAGATGGAGATAGTTGGCACTTAAATTTATATCTTGCCTAAAGTTTGATTGGTGGAGTGCTAGTGGAGGAGATTCTATTTGTATACCACCAATATCCTGTTGGGCGATTGATGACATATCCCAATAAGGGTGGCGAACAAGGTGCCTAGCTAACCTAGGGCAGATAAATATTGGGATTTAGAGAGCTTGATGGGTGTGTCAACCCAGATGCAATCCTGCTTGCATTGTCGTTGCGTGTGTGGCCTTTAGTTGGGCAACATAAGAATGACCACTCACGTCGTGGGATGGATATTTGGAGTAGTGAATGTGCTCCATGTCCACTTGGAAAGTTGTCTGATCTCCAAGAGTGAATTGGCATGGACAAGCTTCTCAGCATTGCTTTTTTGTTGTCAAAACCAACAATCTTATTCTTTGGAGACAAGATCTGTTAGTACAACAAAAGGGAGCCCTTGGGTCCATTAGCACAACTACAGGTTAGCAAACAAAAGCAAAGTGTGCTCCTATGAAAGGAATGCTGAGGGGAGTGTCACTTTATTTCAGATCTTGCTGTTTGAGTGGTAATATGATTGGCGAAGGTAGTGAAGATCTGGCCAAAAGCGTTGTGGCTATGTTTTCCCACAAGATGGTACTAGTGCTTGTGTGACACATTAAGTAATGTAGTGTTGCAAATGATAATGTAGTATCACATATTGTCATTATGTAGTGAGCTTGCAAATGAAAGGTGGGAAGCAAGAATATAATCCATCAATTAATCATGAATTTTAGATCATAGTAAGCCATCGAGTCCAGTTGTCAATACAGCCTTATGTGGAGCATTTGCATCATGGTAGTATCATGGTCCAAATGGTCAATGTGACTGCATGCTTTGTGTCATGATGATATTAACCAACATGATCTGTTTGCTACTATTACTGAGGATGGAGAAATACAACTAACATGGCTGCTTTTAGTCCCATCCGAATGCCAAGTGCTGACCGAGGAAGGAGGAGCATAAGTCAACTCCCTAGAATGGTTTTGGTCCAACTTAGTTGGATCATCGATTGGTAGATTTTTGATATGGTGCACCAAGTGCCCTTCATGCATTTTTGGGTCATTTTTTCATCAATGCAGGATCAAATTGAGACACGAAATTTTTTGGGTACATTCACGGGTGTGGGGATGACCCAAAATCCTTCGGTGCCATTGCGGTGAGCCACACATTTTTTGATTTTTCTGTGGTATGGAGCACTGAACGAACACTGTACACCATTTTCTCATTAACGGAGGCTCAGATTGAGATCAAACATTTTAGATACATTCATGGATTCGGGGCCATCCCAAAATCCATTTGGCATCAATGTGGTGGGCCCCATATCTTTAGATTTTGATTTTCTGTGGTGTGGAGCACTGAATGCAACCATACATCTTATGGCTATTTTCTCATCAATGGAGGGTCAGATTGAGATGAAATTTTTTTGGCACATTCATGGATGTGGGGCCACTCAAAGCACATTTGGCCTAACTATGATGAGCAACACCACATCTTTAGAATTTGATTCTTCTTTGTGGTCTGCCACGTTGGATACTCCTTTGTGTGCTTCATTCTGTTTTCTCATAGGTAGACTGTTTGATTGGTGTAGAAGCTTGCGATCATCTTATTAGTAATGGGGATTCCTCAGCTGTCCTTTTGCTGCAAAAGATGGGATCCATCCTAGTGAAAATTTCTGGGTCCTTATTGTACTGTCTCATTTTATACCTTTTGTACTCATTGATCCGTCCACTGGGGATTTGTAATCCACTCAACATGTTCTTTAGTGTGGTCATCTCAGATCATGCTGAAATTGTCTCAATGGCATCAATCAGTTTTTCTCATTCGTTCATGTTCCTCGGATGATAAACTGGAAAAATTTGCTTTTAGAAGCCTAACTCTTCAGATAATGTGGCATAGTGTTTGATTGTAACTTGGAGGGCCATGATTTTAATATTCAGTTGTTTATCACTGATGACTTTCAGATTGTGCATTGGAGAAATCACTTAAAATTTCCTGAGGAGGCTAAATTGACGTCAGAGGCAAAGAATCTTATTTGTAGATTGCTGTGCGATGTTGACCATAGGCTAGGTTCTGCAAGTGCAGACCAAATAAAAGTATGGTGTTTCTTCATTATTTGAAACCTTCACTACTGTTGCTTGTCTTTGGCTAATGTGCGGCCATTCTGATGTTTCAGGATCATCCTTGGTTCAAAGATATCATATGGGACAAACTCTATGAAATGGATGCGGCATTTAAGCCAGAAGTCAACTATGAATTGGATACACAAAATTTTTTGAAGTTTGATGAGGTATGATGCTCTTCTTTTCGGGTATTGCAATTTCCTTAAGGTAATGAATTTGTTATGACCTATCCTCGGTTTCATGAACATTGCCTTGCCTGCTTCAAAATGGACTTCAAATTGTGCTCAAACTCCATTTTGTAGGCCTTTTGATTTGTTCAAAGCTTTTATCTGTAATGACAATATTTCATTTCTAATTTTACTTTGTATTTTACATGATTACATGGGTTCATTTATGTAAGCATCCTTGTGTAATTATGTCCAAATTGTGGCACAATGGTTTCTTCATATTTGACAAGGGGGAAAATTCACATAAGACTCCTAATTTTTCAGATCGGAGTTTGGTTTTTTATGAATTATGTCTACTCTTTTCTATAAGCAGCTGCTGCTTCTTTGCATTCCATTTGTTAGTTCACCGGTGCACAATGCATTTATCTACTCCGTTGTTCACCATTCAACCTTTAACAATGCTACTTATCTCTGTAAAGGAAAGATGCAAAACTGTTTTCTCAATATTTATGACACAGGATTTCATACTAAAATTCAGCACCGTGTTGGTTTTTTTCTATGCTGATTTTTTTTCCTCAAACCTTGAAATGTTCTACCATACAAAAGCCCTTTTTAATTACATTTTCAAGAAAATGCTTTCAGATCATGTTACATCAGTTGTGTGTATATTGCAAATCTTTGAAATTTCTTGTACTTTTTAATTCATCGTATCTGTCAGTGATGATCATTTTTGCAATTTTGGCCTAGTTGGATCCTCCAAACTCAGCAAAGGGTGGATCTGGACCTTCAAGGAAGGTACTCACCAGCTAATTCAAGTTTGGCTTCATCAGTATTTGGATTTTCCATTTCTTTATTATTGAAATTGTGTCAAGGCAGTTAATATTTATTTCACGTTGAGTTTTTTTTTTCTCCATTTCTTCCATTTTTTAAATTATAATACTTCTTCTGGCTTAATCTTTTGTATGACATTTGAGCTGTTAGGCCCACCCTGTCAAAAACCCTGCAGCTAATGTGCATGTGACTAACCTCGTAGTGAATGATATAAGAAGTCCACATATTTTGTACCCTTTGTACCCCTTTGATTCATAGAAAAAACTCTTTTCCATGTTTTCACTATTCTTTAACATTTTCCCTCTTTAATGTCATGAAAACAGAACTTGTGATCCCATTCTCATCGGTAAAAGAGGAGGCTCGAAACTGCCTCTGTATGGAAATAAGTCTTCATTGAAAGTTGAACTAATTCTCATATTTGAAGGCAAGTTAAGAATAAATGCATTTGATCCTAATTTCGGTTGAATGTGAAAAAAGATTGTTGGCTCGTGCATGCAATCTTTTAAAAGGATTTTTAGAAAATCTTTTAGGTTACATACCAACCATGATATAATCACCTTTATTAAATTCATGATGTTTACGGTGAACATCAATAGTAAACTTATAAGTGTCATTACTTAATGCAATTTTTCTTCTTATAGTGGCATGAACATTATGAGTATATCGTGCGGATGAATCAACAAAAGTAAAAACATGAACATCGAGTGGTAAATGCATAAGGTCAATGGGAGTAGGAGGAGCAAAACCTTGAAAAATATCTAATGGGGACTTTTTTGTGGATTTGTTAATAAATTTATTATAGATAAACTCTATAATGGATAAAACCGAATACCAAGGACCTAAGTGGTCACTCACCAAATGTCTAAATAAATCTTATAAACTTCGGTTAATAACCTTAGTTTGACTATCAGTTTGTGGGTGAAAAATAGAAAAAAAAAATTAGTTTACTACTAGAAAGTTTCCATAAATTTTTTTAAAAATAACTCACAAAATAGACATCTATATCAAGCATAATAGTAGATGGTAATCCATTTAGTCTATCAATCTTCTTGAAAAATAATTTTGCCACATATGATGCATAAGCAGTCTTTTGATATGGTAGAAAATGAACTATCTTTGAAAATTAATCTATCACTACCAAAGTATAATCAAATCCTCCAGGAGTTTTACACAAACCAACAATGAAATCCATGATAATGTCTTTCTAAGGAGTGCATGGAATAGGTAATGGCATGTACAACCTTGTATTTTTTTTCTTTGCCTTTGCTAGTCGACACGTTCGACATAAAGACAACTCTAGCAACATCCTATTTCAATGAAGGCCAATAAAACCTATCTTCAACTAGAGTTATTGTCTTATCTCTACCAAAATGTCCTGTAATGCCTCTTGCATGTAATTCCCAAATCAAAAAGTCACGCAATGAAGTGTTGGGAATACATAATTTAGAATCCTTAAACAAATAACTATCCTTGACTGCAAAATTAACATACTCTTGACGGTTTCCATTTTGCATCTCTTGAAAAATAATACCAAACTCTTTGAGATGTTACATACTCATCATTCAATTTATCAAAACCTATTACATTTACATTCTTGGTTTGAAGAATTGCAACTACACGATTGAAGATATCTGTGGGCTTGTTCCTAAAACTTGTTTAATGATTGAGAGCAAAAGTATATTCTGGAAGAAACTCTATTCACTTAGCATGTTTGGCATTGAGTTCACGTTATGATTGCAAATATTTCAAAGCTTGATGATCAGAATAAAGTACAAATTCTTAAGGTAACAAGTAATGCCATCAATACCTCAATGCTTGTATTACGGTGTAAATTTTTTTTATCATATATTGAATATCAATGGTGTAAATTCTTTATCATATATTGAATATCTTTGCTTAGCTTCATCAAGTTACTCAAGTTACCCTCTTGACTTAAAACTTCTTTAATATCAACCCCTAAAGCATCACATGCAATTTTAAAAATTTTTGAAAAATCAAGAAGTTGTACAGGTACCTTAGTCATTCTTTTTTTGATCTCACAACATGCTTTAGATGTAGATTTGGACTATTGATACTCATTTCCTTTGATGCAATTAGTTATGAGAGCTATGATGAAACTAAAACCTCTAATAAAATGATTATAGAAACTAGCTAATCCATGAAAGATGCGAACCTCATGAAGGGATTTAAGTTTGGGCCAATCTTGAATAACATTCATCTTAGAAGGATCTATTGTTAAACCACGAGTTAATATCAAATCTCAGAAAGATCACATTGGTTTGCATAAAATAACACTTTTTGGGATTAACATCCAAAATTTCAATTCGAAGTATTGCAAGAACGTATTTCAAATGATTAAGATCTTTTTTAGAACAATTGTAAATCAATATATCAACAAAATATACTAAAAATTTTTCAAAGAAAGTTCGTAAAATTTGCATCATAGCTTTCATGAAAGTACTAGGTACATTTGATAATTCAAAAGACATTACTAACTATTCATACAACCTATCTTGAGTCTTAAAAGCAATCTTCCATTTATCGCCAATTCTAATTCGGATTTGATAGTATCCATTTCAAAGATCGATTTTGGAGAACCAAGCGAACTAGTTATTTGGTCTAACATATCATCTAGTTTAGGTATTGGAAATAAATATTTGACTATTATTTTATTTATGACTCAACTATCTACACACATTCTTCAAGATCCATCTTTCTTTGGAGTCAACAAGGTGGGTACGACACATAGACTTAAGCTTTCACGACTGAAATCCTTATCGATTAAGTCATTCATTTGTCATATGAGTTCAACTCGTTACTTGGGATTCATTCAACAATGTGGTGATTTTGGCAAAATTAAGTCAATAGCATGTTGTATATCCCTCATAGGTGGCAATTCATTTAGTAATTCTTTAAAGGCTACATCCTTGAATTCATTCAAAAGATTTGCAACTTTATATGACTGAACAACACTCTTCTAAATAGACACTAGACTTAGACTTTCTATCTAATATTAACACTAGATTAGACTTTTTTACTTTCTTTTTCAAATTCTCTTTTGGTCAAAATATATAAAGATCTTTTCTCCGGTTCTTTTAAGATCTTTCTCTTACTGATGGTTTGGCTAGTCTTAAAAGAATAAATTTTTTATTATGTCTGGAAAATTATGTGTTTGATTTTCCATAGTGTATGGTATTCATATAAAAAAACTAAGGACAACTAAGTAAAATATGAGTCATATTCATTGAAAGAATATTGTATCATATATGGTCCTCATAATCTGTAATTTTCATAGGAACCAAATATCTCTCATGGAAAGGTAGTGTACTTTTATCTACCTTTGTTGCTTTGTTTGTTTAGTTTCAATTTTATCCTAGCTATACTAGCCTTTAAAACAACATTCATAGAACTATCCTTAATAATAACAACTTTGCATATGGCATTACCATGTGAAAAATGCGTGAAAAATGCTGTTATGCTTCCAATTATTCGTAGAGTCAAGAATAGACAAAGTACATCTCATGATACCTACATGCTCAATATCATACTGGTTTTTATCATACTCTAGATCTAGATCCTTAGGTTTATCTAATGAATCAACAACATAATCTCTCCCTCTCATTGTAATCCTTAGTTGTCTCAATTTCTATAATAAGAGTATGATTAGGACAATGTGACTCTTATCATGACATTTATAACATTTAACCTCTAACATTTTAGGATGTGAACTAGATGCAACATTAGAGCTAGCCTTTCAAAAGAATTGTGCGATAGGGTTGTGCCCTTTGGTTAGACATTGATTCGAATGTATATTTAATTGCCTGAGTCTCCCTGACTGGGGAAGTCAGGTGTTTGAAGGTTGGAGACTTTAGTATTTCTCAAGTTCCAAAGCCTTATAAATTGCCTCTTGGAGGGTGTATGAGGCATGTAAAACTAGTCTCATTTCAGTTCAGGTTTAAGACCATTGACGAATTTATCATGAATTATCCACCGTTCCTCATTAATTTGACATCTTAGGAAGAGATTATCAAATTTTTGATAGTACTCAGTGACAGACATGGTTCCTTGTATTGAACTCATCCATCGGTCCATTAATTGGTCTCTAAGAAAAAGAAGCAGATATTTTAATCTTAATTTATTTTTTATTTCAACCCTTGTAGTGATATATGTCTCTCTACCCTCTTCTATGTCCCTTTCCACACCTAACTAATAATGTTGGGTAGATCATCTCAACTCGATCTTTGTAAATTGGATGCATTGTTTATCTGTCATATTTTACCATTAAAAAAATCTTTTCAATTCATTTATCTAATTGATAAAGATGTCGGGACTAAACCATCCATCAAAACTAGATGCATCAACTTTGACTTCTTTTGTGACTTCATCATCCTCAAGGATATTTTGTCGTCAAGGTTCGGTCACATTTGTTTTTCTAACATTTGAAAAACCTTTTGGGTTTTCAACCGTAAACTCTCTATTAAGATTTGTAAACTAATTATGATCCCTAAGTGTACTTGGAGGAGGGAAAATACCTTTATATTGGAGGTGAGTTCTTACAGAACTCTGATTATGTCTATTGTGAGAAAATCGACCTACATTAGGTTCTGGAAAATCTGTCATTGAATTATCAATAAGACATTTGCCTAGATGCTTTAATATGGATTGAGTTTGGACTTTTAACTGCATTTGAAAACTGGTTTTGGAGTTTATATTCTATATGAGATAAGGATTCAATGAAGTTGGCTTATTTTAGGATAAGTTTTCACATTTTTGAGCCAGGGAATTATATTTTTAATTTAAAAGATTATTGATTTGGAACAATTTTTCAACTATGCTTACAAGTTGTGTATTGTTAACCGTGATGAGTGCAACACAAGTGGTTTAGAATGAATAGATGATGAAATTCAAGAGCATAAAGATAGATGCCACTACAATATACAAAATTCACACCATAGTAATTAATTTAAAAATGCTAAATAAAGTCACCAACACAAACAAAATAATGAAGAAGAAAAGGGATCCTATCTTGACCAACAAATAAAAAATAATTCAAGTTTAAGTGGAAAGAATGTACCTTTTAAGAAATCTTAACAACCTTTCTTAAGTATGTGTGCTAAACTGCAATTTTTGAAAGAAGGGCTTTCCGGAGTTTCTGAAAATAGGTTTTTCTGCAAATTTCAGCAAAGAGGGCTGTTTTGCAAAATTTTCAGTAAGAGCCTAATTGCAAAAACAAAAAGTAAAAAGGACTGTTTGGAATTGTGCGGAATGGGTTTAGTTTCAAACAGAGAAATTAGAGGGGCCTATTTGAAAAAAGCCAAAAAAGCCAAATCTCTTTCTCCTGATTGTCTTCCTTGTTAGCTAGCTGGAGATAGGAATGGGGATGAGCTCAAAAACCCAACAACTAGCTTGTCGATGTTGTCCAACTTGACTAGAGTCATTGAACACGACTTCCAACTTAAATGGTGGTCATACTCGGGTTGTCGCGGATGGATTGGCAACGGTTGAAGATGAAACAAGAAGCTGTGGAGTTGTTGTTTTGGCTCACCATAGACAAGAAAGATGACCAGAGCCTTGTAAAGTTGGTTCTGTGTGTCACCAGAAACAAAGAAGACGACTGCTAAGGAAGCTCATTGATGCTAGAATGCATTGGAGCGGTCAAAATTGCTGGAAATCTACACTTATTTGGGATGGAGCTAGAACCCAATCAAGAATTTTGGGATGCTCTTTATGAGATTTAGCAATCTTTGAGATGGGTAATAAAAAGCAACAACGTTTCTATGCAATCAAAGTTGTGTAAGGCTTGGAGAAAATTTAGAGTTTCACACGCAGATGAGTTCCCTCTCCCTAGCTTCAATTTTCATCAATCATGTGCATAGGTAATCTCTTTACATAGACCACTATAGATGCGTGTAAGAAGGTTTTCATGGTCAGACTTCATAAGAACAATTGAGAGAAATCACTAGGTTTGCTTTGATATCAATTTGATGTAGACAAGTAGGAAGAAAAGAGAAGAAAGAGGAAGAATCCTTTTAAGGGGATAAGAACTGAAGAAAGGGGAGAAGTAAAGAAGAATTTAGAGAGAATTAGGGTAAACAAAAGCAATGAATTTTAATCTAAAATAGTTAACAAACCCTAATCCAAGCTATCCTGTTTATAGAGTCAAAAGCAAAATCTTAAGAATTTGTATAACAAATAAAATACCAAAAATAGCAATCTAAGCCTAATACAATGTTTTAAAAATCTCTAATTAAATAAACAAACCCTAATTTCTACAGTTGTGACTAGAATAAGTATAAATTGGGCGCACATCATGATCTCCATCACCTTTTCAAAGGATTATTATTGTTTTCACCAGAATTGTGGTGTAATAACTTTGCCTTGGGGCTCAGAAGAATGTGTTTGTAAATTCTAATCTATTTATCATACTTGACACAACTTAGTTAAAATGCAAAAAATGTTCCCAATTGGAGACTTAGATGGGACCTCAAAATTTATCTCATTAGAGGGTAATTCTGCATTCATTTAGATTGGCATGGTTTTTGGATCTTAGCTAAACAAGTGCCAAGCATGATGAACGAATTAGACTTTACAAATGCATCTTTATGAGTTTCAAAACTAAGAGCCAAGCGTGATGAATGGATTAGAATTTACAAATGCATCTTTATGAGTTCCAAAATGAAACATTTTCACCACAATGTTAGTGAATATTGGTGCATCGGAGAATGACTGTTCTATAATTTTTCTTGAGAATGTTGGGGCATGTAAGTCCTATGCTAGAAAAGAAAGGAGTTAATAGCAATGTCTTAGATATTGATTTTTGTACTCTGTCTATTACTGGCATGGGATTTTGTCCTTTCATATTATTTGCATTGCATCTATTAGTGTTTCTGTAAATCTTTTAGTTCTTTGTATTTTACTTGAGTGGATTAATACCAAAACACCCTAGGTCTTAGTAGTTGTATGGGATATTGTTGTTTGATACTTTTGTGTATGCATTTAATATAACATTTCTACAAACATTTTACTTCTGAGTTGGTGGCATTCTTTCTATGGAAACTTCAATGCAATGCATTCATAATTTGTGACTTTGATGGCAGGCATCTTTAGCCCCAAAAGATTTAAATTTTGTTGGCTATACATACAAGAACTTTGAAGCTGTCAAAGGGCTATATCAGTCTTACAGTATGTATCTCTATCTTTATGTATTTGTTGAAGATTACCTTGGTTTTTCTTACTTTATTCAATGAACTAAAAAGAATAAAAAATTAGGCTGATTTGTTCCTTTTTTGTAGTGTCGCATGTAAGGACACATTTGACCCAATGTTCCCATTATTGATATTATCGTCGATAATATTGTTTTAGCCTCCCAACAATAAAAAATTCTCTTAAAATTGATGCGAAAACCCCCTCCAAACCCTTTTTTCCCTAGTTTCCCTTATTTCTACATTCTACTACCAAACACAAAATCCATTTGTGATTTTGTGGGAGAAAAATTCCGTTTAGAAGATCAAAATCCCATTTTTGCTCTCGAACATTGTGACGATATGAAAGAGCATTTTTTCACTGATTTTTATGCTTATTTTGTTCGAAATCATATGATTCATACTTGTAATGCATTATAGTGTTGATCTAAATAGATTTAAACAACCAAATCCGTCATATTTAGACAGATTGGGGATAAACGCGTGATTTGGGGAAAATTCTCAAATCGGTTGATTCATTCTAAATTAGTTACTATTTACGAATGGAAACAGAAATTAAATGTAAGATTTGTTGAAAAACTTAGATTTTCAGCAAAAGAATTATTATTATTATTATTTTGTAAAATTACAAATGTTGGGGGAAAGCCCTAAAACTATGTTTCTTTAAAAGAAAAATCAATGCTTGGGTCACGAGAAATGCAATTTAGTTAGCTGTTTTAAGTAAGGTTTTGTCTGGAAACAATTTTTTTTTATTTTTTTATAATTTAATATTAATTATAAATATATTTTTAAATTGTGAAAAATAAAATTATTTCTTAAAGGTTTTGAATGTCTAGAGTCCTTTTTAGACATTGTTGGATGCATATATTGTGAACATTTGCATGTTCAATAGTGTTCAAGTCTTAAAGATGTTGATGTTGTGTAGATGAGAAAGGAAAAAATTAATGTATTTTGATTTGATATGTTTCAGGTTAAAATTTGAAGATGTCAACAAATAAAAGTGGCAAGGGGAGTAAAGGGTATAACTAAGCCTAATGATTTTGCATGGGAACATGGGAAATCGATTGTAGACAATCCATTTAAAGCCGAATGCAACTATTGTAAGCAACTTATGAAGTCGGGGGATATCACAAGACTGAAGTAACACTTAGCTTAAAGTAGTCAAAATGTTAGAAATTGTCCTAAGGTGCTTAAGGAGGTTAGAACACTTCTGAAGGAGGCTATTTAGTTGAGTACTACTACTCGAAGAGTTTGACAACAGAAGGAGAAGGAGATTGCAGCGGAATTGAGTAGTTTGGTTTATGATATTGATGATGATGAGGTTGATGATGATAATGGAGATGAGAGAGCAGATGAGGCAAGCTATGAAGGCTAGCAGGGCAAAGCAATGGGTTAGAGAGGAGTCGATTAGGTTGGAGAGGGGTAGACCTACTTTCCACGGTTCTATAGGAGAAGCTGGTGGAGGGGAAGCATGTAAGGGGGGTTGGATGGAGGGAGATAGAAGGGAGGACCGAAGAAGATTTTGAGCTGTACATTATCTATGAGGGGATTACAATCAAAGTTGTATGAACAGGCTGGTGGGTTGTAAAAAAAGATGACTCAAAAGGTATAAGAAGAATAGAGATAATTGTAAAGAATCTTGGAACTCATGTCTCTAGATTCTTTATTTATGATGCTATTCTTCTACACTATCCAAGTTGCACGGATGGAAGGAAAAGGTGGCTTGCCTCCTTCATCATACCAGATTGGGGGAACATATCTTGATTAGGAGAAGGAGGACATGAAAGATTGAATGAAAAGATTGACTCATGTATGGGAAATGTATAGCTTGTCCATGATATGTGATGGGTGGACCAGCCCCACAAAGTTTAGTATCATCAACTTTATGTTGTATTTTAGAGGCATTATGATGTTTTGTAAGTCTGTGGATGTATCTAAGCATATTAAAGATGCAACTTATATTCAAGAGTTGATTGAGAAACAAATTGAATCCCTCGGTTCAAGTTTTCATGTGGTACAAATTATCATAGATAATGGAATTACATTTAAGAAGGTCGGGAAAGCTCTAGAGAAGAATATGCCTTTGTATTGGACTCCTTGTGCGGTGCACCGTATCATCAACTTTATGTTGTATTGTAGAGGCACTACGATGTTTTGTAAATCTGTAGATGCATCTAACCATATCAAAGATGTAGCTTATATTCAATAGTTGATTGAGAAGCAGATTGAATCCCTCGGCTCAAGTTTTCATGTGGTATAAATTATCATAGATAATGAAACTGCATTTAAGAAGGTTGGGAAAGAAAGCTCTAGAAAAGAATATGCCTTTGCATTGGACTCCTTGTGCGTTCAACTGTATTAATCTTATTTTGGAGGATTTTGGTTGACGACCAAGTGTTCTTAGTGTGATAAAGAGGGGTTGACAGATCACCAAATTCATCTACAACCATAGTTGGGTAAAGACATTTTTTCATGAAGCATCTGATTATAGGAGGGAGATTGCATGTCCAGGCAAGACCTGATTTGCCGCAAATTATAACGCATTGGATAGTCTATGGAATGCCTGCCAAGTACTCGGTACAACATTCAACATTGATGTGTGACATGATTCTAGATATGCACATAGTAGGGAAGGAATGAAGGTGAAGAGGATTGTTATGACAACTTCCTTTTGGGATAAAGTACGATTGATGTTAAGTATTCTAGAACCCATATATAGTCTTGAGGGTGGTTGATAATGAGACTTATCATAATATAAGTTTTTGGTATGAGGCATTTCAATTTATGAAGGAGTTCATACGGAAGAATGTGAGAGGTGGGCAATGGATGATCACGATCATAGAAGATCGATAGAAAAACATGTTCCGTCATCCATTACATGTAGCTAGTGAGTTTTGTCATATGAATTTTAATCTTATGATTGTAGTCTTCTTTTATGTATCTTCTTCTCCTATGGTTGAATTGCAATGTTATTATTACAGCATATTTTTTGAACCTAAAATACCACTATAAGTGTAGTCTTGGGGCGGATATGGAGTTAAATGGGGCGGTGTTTCAAGTCTTTGAGGAGTTATTTCCCCATCACCCAAATACTTGTAACTTTAGGACTGAGGTAAATTACTTATACTATTCACTAAATATACTTCATTATTTTGTTTAGTGTTATAAATAGAAAAGATTGATCCTTATAAATGTTCCAACAGTTGATAGCTTTCTGTGAAGCGTGGGGGATATTTGGAAAGGCAGTGGTTGTTCAATCACGATAATGAGGATTACCCTGTATGTAATTGTTGCCAAATCTCATGACATTTTACACTTACATATTTACATAATCTTTACAAGTACTAATATATATTTTGGATTGATTATAGGCGAGTGTTGGAACGTATATGGCACAAAGACCCCAACACTCAAGCTATTAGTAGTACAAATTTTAAGTCAAACAGTGTCTTCATCGCCATGTGAACGAAACTGAAGTACATTCTCTCTCATCTATACCTAGAGAAGGAATAGAATAGGATATGAGAAGCTCAAAAAGCTAGTTTTTTTCTATTATAATATGAGGTTATGGGAGAGGATGTTGTGAGAGGAAAATAAGGAGCTGGGTGACTCTCTAGATCTTATGATGATTGGATAGCATGCACACATGGAGGTGGATACCAGGAAAGATCCATTATATGAATGGTTGCAATCAAAAGATCTTGAAGAATTTTGATAACTTATTATTTATATAGAAGAATTACATCTGTATTTAAGGAGAATACCAAACTTTCTTATTAGGAAACTAACATAAAAGGAATTATAACTAGAATTGGTAATATGCTAAATAAAAGGAATCATGAACAGAATTGGTAATATGCTAAATAAATCTCTTAAAATTAGAAAAGAGTATACAATCTTCTATAATCAACACTCCTCAAGTCAATGAGTGGATTTCTTCCATTCCAAGCTTACTAATGATGTCGTGAAACCTTGAAGTGGCCAACCCTTTGGTTAAAACATCTGCCAATTGGTTCCTTGAATGGTGATGAGTCCATTATCAATCTTTTCTTTGATAAAATGTTTGTCCACCTCCACATGTTTTGTTCGATCATGTTGAACTGGGTTGTGAGTTATATCGATGGTTGCTTTATTATCACAGTATAATTTCATTGATCTACTTCCTTTAACCATTAAATCTTTTAAGATTATTCTAATCTAAAAAAGTTCACAAATATCAAGAGCCATAGCATGGAATTCAACCTTTGCACTTGATCTGGCCACAACATTCTGTTTCTTTCTTCTCTAAGTAATCAGGTTTCCTCCTATGAAAGTGCAATAGCTTGTGGTTGACCTCTTGTTTGTAAGGGATCCTGCATAATCAGCATCAGTGTAAGCTTTTACTATTAAGTCACTTTCCCTTTTAAACAAAATCCGTTTTCCTAGAGTTGCCTTGAGATAATGGAGGATCCTTTGAACTACTCGTAGATGCTCTTCCTTAGGATCATGCATGAAGTGACTAACCACACTCACAGAATGAGCAATGTCGGGCCTAGTGTGTCAGAGAGAAATGAATCTCCCTACTAGCCGTTGATATTGCCTTTTATCAATAGGTATTCCCTCTTTACTTTCCTGACCGATTTGATGATTTGGATCAATAGGCGTACTCATTGGTTTGCACCCAATAATACCTGTCTCCTTGAGTAAGTCTAGAATGTACTTTCGTTGGGATAAAAATATTCCTTGTTTGGAATATGTCACTTCAATTCCAAGGAAGTATTTTAGTTTACCAATCTCTTTAATTTCAAATTCTTGAGCTAGTTTTGTCTTTAACCTCATCTTTTCTTCTTCATCACTCCCGGTAACTATAATATCATCCATATAGACCAATAAAATTGTGATTTTTCCATTACCCGAGTGTTTTACAAACAAAGTGTGATCCCCATGACTTTGCCTATAACCAAACTTCACCATAGCCTTAGTAAACTTACCAAACCAAGCTCTTGGTGATTGTTTCAACCCATATAGGGCTTTCTTCAATTTGCACACCTAATTTGGCCTAATCTTGTTATCAAAACTTAGTGGTGATTCCATATACACTTCTTCTTCCAAATCCCCATGAAAAAATGCATTTTTTACATCATATTGCTAAATTTCCCATTTGAAGTGAACCGCTAAAGATAAAAGAATTCTCACCTTGTTCATTTTTGCCGTAAGGGCAAAGGTCTCTTGGTAGTCCACCCCATAAGTTTGTGTATAGCCTTTTGCAACTAACCTCGCCTTGTACCTTTCAATCATTCCATTGGCCTTGAATTTAACAGTATAGTCCCATTTGTAGCTAGTTGCTCTCTTCCCCTTCGGACGCTTAACTATCTCCCAAGTCTCAATTTTTTTCTAGGCTTTCATCTGCTCCTCCATTGCACATGTCCAATTCAGTTCCTATCTTTTAAAGCATTATATACTGTTTTGGGTATTTCGATTGAGTTTAAGGTGGAGAGAACTTTTATGCTGAGGGGATAGCCTATGCGAGGAGATGAAGTTTGATATGGGATGTTAGGTACACTTTCGTGTTCCTTTTCTCAAGGCAATGGGAAGGTCAAGATCGCAACTTGGGTAGTCATCACAATAAACAACATTGTTAGTTTCAGACAAAGGCAAATTCAAAGTGCTTTCATTACCTGTACTTGGTGCTCGCTCTTGGACTTGCTTTGATACTTGTAAAGGTCGTACTCTTCGTGAATATTGTTGCAGCGGTTTCAACAAAGGGAAATGATTATTTGAATTATAATTTTCTAATGTGGGATGGACAATTTTGTTATTTTTAAATTCATCAATAACCTCATTATCATTCACAACAACATCATTGGAAGTGATACTTTTGGCCTAATTAGTGGAATTTTGTGAGGTCGAGATTGATGGACATGAGAATGATGGACATGTATCTAGAAAGGGTATTGAACCTAAGCACACATCTTCTCTAGCCTGCTCCCCGTGAAGATGAGTGGGAGGGGATTTGTAGAAAGGTTCAAGCTCATGAATGTGACATCTAGAGACAACCGTTTTCCTACTAGAAGGATCATAGCACTTGTAACCTTTTTGAGTGGAAGAATATCCAATAAAAATGCATCATTTTGCTCGGGAATCTAATTTGGATCTTCGATTTTTATGGATATGCACAAATGCAACACAACCAAACACTTTCAAAGGCAAGTTACGAATAAAAACAACATTTGGAAAGTGTTTGGATAAGTTGTATATTGGGCTATGATTTTCTAGAATCCTTAATGAAAGACGATTAATGATATAAGTAGCAATGAGAAATGCTTCCTCCGTAAAAATTTTGGAGCATTGGACAGAAATAGAAGGGCACTAGTGACTTCTAGGAGATAGCGATTTTTTCTTTCTACCACTTCATTCTGTTGGGGTGTTGCAACACATGAGTACTCATGAATAATACTCTCTTTTTCAAAGAAATAAGAAAGATTCTGATTGAAATAACCTTTTGCATTATCTGATCGGAATCTTTTTATCTTTTCTCCAAATTGTGTAAAAATCATTTTTTGAAACTGGGGACGTAATGAACTGACTTCAGATTTATCTTTCATTAAAAACACCCAAGTAATATGAGTACAGTCATCAATAAATGTGATAAACCATCTTGATCCGTGAATATCAGGGATTTTTGAAGGCCCTTAGATATCAGTATTTATCAAAGAAAAAAAGGTTTCCTACATGTTATTGATTTTATCGGAAATGAAGTACGACAATGTTTTGCAAGTTGACAAACTTCACATTGGAAATCTGAAACAACTACTTCCCTAAATAAAGAAGGAAATATGTGTTTTAGTAGAAGGATAGGTGAATGACCGAGTCGAAGGTGGTGTGCCCATGTTGTAGTCTTATTTGATGCAACTAAAAGAGCTTGAGGAGGAGTGGATTCGTTTCCCTTTATTTGGCCACCACATAGGTCTTCAAGATAGAACAAACCATCACATTCTCTAGTAAATCCATTCGTCTTCCCCTAGTTTCGATCCTAAAAGACACAATGTGAATAAAAAAAAAATTACTTTGTAATGTAGTTCTTTAGTAATTTTGTGAATGGAAATCAGGTTGGTTGACAGTTTTGGTATATGTAGAACATTTTTAAGGGATATGGAAGGAATAATACAAAGACTGCCTTGTCTAGCAATATTAGATGGAGAGCCATCAGCCACTACAATATTTTGGCTTCCTAACGTAGGTTTATACAAATAAAAGAAGGTGACATTGTGGGTCATATGGTTGGTCGCCCCAGAATCTATAATCCATCTACTCAATTGCCCAGTATATGATGGGGATGTTTTAAAAGAATCAATTGCAAGACACATACCATTTTTGGCAAGAGAACAAGAACCTGATTCGTCGATTGAGTCAAGGAAACGTCTTAAGCGTCCTATTTCTTCTTTGTTGAATTCTGTAAATTTTTCCTTGTCCCTTTTCGTAGCTTTAGTTATTGTTTCTTCTTTGTTGGCGATGTTAACTTGACTTTGGGCTTGACCTTTGAATCCTCCAGTTGGCACCAAAACTTGTGCTTTACCATGTAGCTTAAATCAATTCTCACGTGTGTGATGTGGCTTGTTACAGTAAGTACACCATGGACCATCTTTATTAGATGATTTCTTTGATTCAATAGTATGTGGATTGTCAGTCCCCTTATTTCCTCCTCCAAGTTTGCGAGAGACCAATGCCGAAGCCTCTTGTGTATGAGGTTCCAACATAACACATCGTTGACTTTCTTCAGCATGAACAATTGAAAAAATCTCACGAAGAGTTAGTATAACATTCCTACCGAGAATCTAAATCCTAATTTGGTCATATTTTGTATTCAGTGTAGCCAAGAATTCAAATACTCGATCATTCTTAAGAAGTTCTTGAATTGTATGGATGTCCTGGCTGCAGTTCAATTGCAAATCACGGTTGTGATCAATTTCCAACCATACTCCTGTCATCCGATTGTAATAATCTGTAATAGACTTACTCCTTTGCTTTATCGAGCTCACTTAGAGCTTTAACTCATAAATTAAAGCAACATCCTTCTTATTAGAGTAGGTTTATTGCAAATTTTCCCATATTGCCTTTGTTGTGCTAAGGAACAATAGATTCCTGCTAACCTCTGGTGTCATAGAATTCCATAGCTATGACATGATCATTGAGTCTTCCTCATCCCATACTTTGAATCTTGGATCCTCCTTTTTTGGGGTTGCATCAGTGAGATGACCCATCTTTCCACGCCCCTTGAGAAAAGTCTGAACCACCTGACTCCATTGTAGATAGTTTCATCAAGGCGATAGAGTGGATTCATATGTTGAAAATCATTCCCAACTCCTATTGTAGGAAAGTTTTTTGATGTTGATGCAGTCTCACTATTGATTTTAGTAGTTGAAGAAGTAAGGGTTGACATATTTTAAAGTAAGAGGAAAGTGAGAGGGAGAAAGTTTTGCAATGAAGGTAGAATTGCAAGAGTATAATCGATGATTAATGCTGGACAGAAAAAAGCCTTAGTAAAGAGGCTCTGATACCATGAAGAATTTTGATAACTTCTTATTTTTACAGAAGAATTACATCTGTATTTAAAGAGAATACCAAACATCCTTATTAGGAAACTAACTAACATAAAAGGAATTATAAACAAGATTGGTAATATGCTACATAAAAGGAATCATGAAGAGAATTGGTAATATGCTAAACAAATCTCCTAAAATTAGAAAAGAATTTACTCTATAATCTTCTATAATCAATAGATCTAGATGGACAAAATGGTAAGTTAGCAGAAGCTATTGCCCAAGAAGCCAGTGCACAGGTTGTGGATGTAGAACGGGTGTTACAGCTAGAGTGGACTCCTGAAGAAGCATTTGATCTCTTATTTAGATCTTAGACCCAGTCGATTACTAAGGGAGCCTCACAAATGTTTCAACAAGCCTTGAGTACAATCTCAAGAACAAAGAACTGAGATGATGGTGATGATGATAGTGGTGGTAGTGGCGAGAGTGGTGATGGAATTAATGAAGGTGGTTCATCATACCCACATAGTTAAAGGGCATTTAGCCTATTTACTTGTGAGGAGGGGTATACACATGCTACCTAAGATGAGGATCATGGTGCACAATCTCCAAATAGGCGATATGAGAGAAGCTTTAGAACTAGGAAGGGTAAGGAGCCAATTGAGGGTAACACACAAGTAGCATAACATCCATGAATTTAAGTAGCAGTAAAGAGGAGTCTTCCTATGGGCCAGGTGGTTCATCATATTCATGTCCATATGAAAGGTCAGATGATTTTGGATGGTATCACGTCCATGAATGGTATTAGCCCTCTTCACAATCATCTCAGCTTAACTTGGTCTTAAATTATATCCAACAATATGAGTATACATCATAGATAACCCAGACAATGGAGTAGATTCATCGGCTTCTTATACCCTTTTTAACTTTATCATATGAATATGAATTTACATGTCAACAAGATGACGATGAATTTGAGGAACCTGCACGACAATTCACTTGGTATTAAAGTAAGAGTTGGTGTTTAGTATAATACTTGTTCTTGCAAAGATTTACTTTTCTTTTGTCAATCTCTATGTATTTCTCATGTACACATTCATTATTCATGTTATGGTGGCTTTTTTAATCCAATTTTTGCCCAAATTGTGTGTTTATATTTATCATAATTTATTACAAAGTTTCACTGAAAATCTCTCAAAATTTTTCTATTTTTCTATTTTTTTTTCTATTTTACCAATAAAGTTCATTGAAAAAACGCTAATATCAATATCTGGGCCACTAATAAATAGGTATTTATCGATAATATGAACACGACAATGTGGTTAGACGCGACAATGTGCTTTTCTCTGATTGTTTTGGTGTTTGGCAGATTGGGAAGCACATCTTCCTGCCACCGAATCTGAATACTGGCATTTTGGGAGAAGCACCACTTTGGTTCTTTTTCTTGCTGGCTTCTGCATTTGGAAACCCAAGGTCTAAAATATCCCTTGTAAACTTCTGCTTTTAAAAACCAAAGAAAATATAAAATATATTTTTAATGTAATAGAATATATAAAAATATAATTTATGTAGTTTGTAGATATTTTATATAAAATATATGAAATACATCTTTACTTTTGAGTTGGTTACACTGAAAAATACTTCTAGATGTCCTTGTTGGTACTTTTTAATACCTAAAAGCACTTTTTACTGTTTCTGGCCAAACACATAAATAACACTAGCAGCACTTTTTAGATAGTAAGGCCAAACACCAGCTTCTTGTTTATAGTGCTTTTGCAAAAGCTTCTACTTGTAAAAGTGTTTTTCTCCTCTGCTGAAATTTCACAGCTAGGCCAAATGGGCCCCAAGTCTTCAACTAATGAATGGATGTATATATTTATCTCCTTTATTTCATTAACAAAAAGGAAGTAGAATTTCCTTTTTCATTATGTTTTTTTTTTTCCATGGCATTGTACAAACTTCAACAAATAAAATGCGGGTATCTATATTTTTGTTCTTATTAAGACCAGTTTTGTAGTTGGGTAACTGGTGGTTGAATTCTTTGTGCTTCCAGTTAAACCATGATTCTCTACGTGAATGGCCACTGTTACTGTTTTCTTTATTACTATTGGATGGTTTGCATTAGGTTCCTCCATCTAGTTCAACTACTGGCACAGACTAGAAGTAAGCTCTAAATCCCGTCTCATTGACCATGCAGTTATAAAAAGTTGCTATTCACTTTATTTGCTTTCTAGTGTAGAAGTAAGAAGACACTAATAAGATTTCCATGTTTACAGAAACATGCAGAACTGGGTCACCACATAAAGGAAGGTGTTTGATTATATCTTAAAAATTATATTAAATGTATAAGATGTCTGTCACAAGTTTTTCATGGCAATCGAAGACAAGAAAGAAAAATGAAAACAAAACATTAAGTAATATGGTTGTTCCTATGGTAGGCAAAGTCAAATTACAGACTCAGGTGTTTTTTAAGTTTTGGATTTCCTTATATTCCTTTCTTAGGACTTCTATGAAGGAAAGGTGCTGTGAGACTTTTTTTCAAGAGATTTATGGATCCTCAGCAGCATTACATGAAATTGCAGTATCCTGAAAAATATAGGAAAAAGCATCAAATATCATAGGAAATGTGAAAGATATCGTACAATATCATGACTTATCATGGCCACTGATGGCATTTTATTTTTGTGCTATATCTTGTTGCTGTTGCCTCATCAACTGACATTAGAAATTGTTCCAAATAACATGCACTGGAGGATCACATGTTGACCGAGTGATAGCCCAACTATGCTAGCATAAAAGAGGGAAATCCTATGCTGACCTTTTGTTGCTGTGAATAACATGCTTCAATTTGTCCTAGCAATTTTCTATCATGCCCACGTGTTATGCATGAAGCACCCATCTGTTCTAATTTTTTGACTGTTTAACATGTAGACTTGGAAAGAAGCTCATCTCCAGAGCTGTCATCAGGAGATTCTATGCTAGGTACTATTTGATGTGTCCTGAAATTGATGAGTAGCTTGCAATAGGCCAATGCTATTTATTTGATACATCATGTTGAATGACTTATTCCCGTCCATATTTCACCTGCATTTTTAGGTGATTGTGCCATGGACTGTTCTGGGAGATCAATGGATGAGAAAGAGATGCATATGCTTGTGCCATCCAATGCCATGTCACCATAGCTGTGCCACGCCCTTGTGTAAATCATTTATTGGATGTGGATGCTGCTGTGAAGGCCTTCTCGTTTGTGGTTGAGTGTTTTGAAAAACCACCACGGGGATGTATAGTAGCAGCATATGATATAAAAATGAAACCAGTTAATATTGCTTTAGTTGTGATCAGGACTGATGGCTGAATTTGTATTCCCATAGCTGCCCAGGTTGGCAGAACATGCCTTCTCTTGTGGCAGTTCTTTGGTCTATTTTCTTCTGTTGAAAAAGGGGGGAAAAAATCTTGTTGTTAACTTAAAATGGTCATACAGGCTGTGCTAATGCTTTGGATGTTTAATTCTAATTTTCATCTCAAGAGAATGGAAAGGCTGCAGTATTTGTTATTTTCTACTGGAACAATCTATGATTTTGTAATTGCTACATTAGGTCGAGGCTAGCCATGTTGGACATCGTCAGATGGCGCATGGCTCCATTTTTCCAGTCAACAGAAAATGAGAATTTTTGGAAAGTTCTGCTAGTTAGAAACAAATTCTTTCATAAGATGGCTTTTATAATGGAAAGAATATTTGAGGAAAATTTTCTGCCAGTGGATCTTTGCAGTTTTTTTTTTCTATTTGAACAAATGTTTGGTGTTGGATTCCCTTGTTTTGGACCATTGGGAAAAAAATATTTACTAAACTTTTATGCCTATCCGAGCCAAACATTTAGGTGAAATGCCCGTGGATATATGCATAGAGAATGATTTAATGTTTCTAGTATGATAGGTGGAAATTGGATGATTAGCGTTGTAGCAGAAGCTCCAATACTAATTACAAGATCACAAACATAAATACAAGATCAACACACATAAATTAAAGGAATACGTAATTACATATAGGAGACATCAGATTTAGGTGGTGAGAAAAAATTATAGAAGAATTAATTCATTATGAAGAATAGATTACAAAGATAGAGATGCATTAAGAATATCTCACGAATCTTATGGAATGCCTCGCATATATCCTTAATAAACATATTTTTATAGTTACCTCCGACCATTTACTCAAAGAATCCTAGGATTTATATGATGGCTCCTCTCAACTTTAGAATTCCCTAACTGGGTACCTAATTGAAATTTCATTATATAGTTTTTTGAATGAGCATAGACTCCCTCTAGCCCATCTTAGATATACAAACTTACTAGACTTTATAGAATATAAGATAAGCCTCAACAAATTTCTACCTTGGCTTAGACTCTGCAAACATAATGCTAAGTGTCCCAATCCATCTATATATCAATTATTGACTCTCCATCGGCTAGTTCATCTTCGTCATACTTGTACTAGTATGTCTCACATCTTGATCTAAGATGTTTGAATAGTTCACCACTATGTAACTTTTGACACTAGGTCTGCTATTTTGCTAGCATCTAGAGAGATAAAATCGTCACAACCAGAGATTAAGAAGACCACATCTCAATGTGCATTTCACCATCTTCTTTGTCTCTTCATGAAGGTTCTCCTGTGAACATTATTGCTTATTTTGACTAGTCATTACCTACACATCACTTGTAATATCACCACTAGCACATTGTATTGACTAGATTCAATTGCCTACATGACCGTTAGTTGTGTGCAACCCTTTAACCGCAACATCATTATTCACTCAAATGATCACATGAGTACAAAAATTTCACTTATTTTTGTATTCATCGTCTATTCTCATATGTGCCAAATTGCACTCCATTATACACCTATCAGCACCATCACCTATTGCGTACCTCACATGTGCTAAACTACATACATACCAAATCATACACCACTAACGTATTATTACAACTAACCATACACTCATCTATGTACCACTTGTGCATCTGCTCTTCATTATTATATCCGTTTTTAAAATTATCACAATCTCAGACTCTCATCTTTTTTCACATCTATTGTCAATAATAATTATAGGACTTACCATTATCCACTATTGATCACAGACTTAAGACCCATAACCACTATCCATTATAGAACACATGAAAATCTTCATCTAATCTCCATGCTCTATCCGCACCTTTCACACATAGATAAACACCCAACCAATACAACATCCATTGCACAATTATTTATGATGTTTGCTACTCTTCTTTAATCTGAACTATTCGTGTTCACCATCAACATCAAACAATATAATCACTCCTCCAATCCACTCAGATATACTCAAATCTCTATTGCACCAAACCAGATTGACCCTAATCAACCTCGATCATTGTGGTCCAACTTGATCGTGCCCAATGATACACCATCCACTTGATCTGCAAAATTTATAAATTCCATAAAATATCAAAACATCAAATCTATTACTTTAGACCACTAATCAGCAAAAAATCACTATTGATTTGCACATCGTATCATATCAACATCACCAAAGCATATATCTACCCATTTTGACCCTACAATTGTCTCTGCAACATCTAAAAATATCGAAATTGACACCTAAAATACCCATATCGGACTCTAGGATTACCAAGTATGGGCCACATTTGTACTACTTTAGTACAACTTGATGCATCAAAACTTGGTGCATCATCTTTTCCACCAGGAAAAACCCTAGCTGCCAGCTCCTCTAGCAGCTGTCGCTACCTCCTCGCACCACCTGTTGGTGACCATCTATCAGTCAATTAAGTCTGAACAATGACATCTTATCATTGTTCCAACCTTCAACAAACTCTTGCCATTGATCCCCACAAAATGTGAGAACTTGCTATTGAAACCTCTTCTTTAGCGAGAAACACATCTATGACTGACCAATGCCTCTTTTTTTTTCTTCCATAGTGCCTTTGTTTTTCTTCGTCCACATTGACTAGCTACTGCGACTAATCTGACGAATGCTGCCATTGTTCCAAATTTGGTCGCCTACAAATTATTAGTTTAGCATCGACCCCTTAGATTCCTGACCTGTCTCCATCAAAACAACAATCATCATCTGCCCAAAATACTCTAGATTCAACATCTAGTTGTCCACTTACGTGCATCAAAACTGTGTGATCAATTTCCTCTGTTTTAGCAACAACTTCCTTGTTTCCATCTGTGTCTGTACAAATCAATCTCAATCTGCTGGCAACAACAAATCCATCTTAGCCATTAGATTTACACATGACCCATATTTCCTACCCTGATCAACTTTGCCTCTATGATGGCACCTGTTTCTATCAACCCAATTTGCCATGAATTTGCAGTTCCACAGGTCCATTGATTCAAGCCGTAATAACCATATGATTCCAACAATCCACTATGATCTTGCCATTTATACTCTCAATCATGACCCAATTTTGATCCACTAAAAGGATTACAAATCCCAACCATAGACTCAAATACCACTTGTTGCAGAAGCTTTAACATTAATTTCATGATATGATCATACATAAATCAAAGGCATAAACAATCACATATAAGAGAAAAAATTTACATGGAAAACTATTTTACCCAAATGAGAAAAATTATGGGAGAGATAATTAATTCACTATGAAGAATAGGTTACAAAAAGATACACTTTGAAATGTCTTACACATCCCATTAAATGCCTCACATACATTCCCAATAGCTCTTCCTACCACTCTTC
>JAYJMB010006037.1:0-11398 GCA_036873735.1 Pouteria campechiana
TAAATTAGGGGAGACTCTGTCGGAATTTTCTCTGAATTTACCACTAGTAACGCTCCAGGAAGGAGGGGCGTTACAAATAGAAAGTTTAAATTTTCAAGGAAACTTTGAAGTCAACTTCGAGTTTAAATTTCATTCCTTCAGAGTTGCTCAAAGCATTTCAGAGATAAGAGGTTAACACTTCGGAGCCACTGGAAGACTTCGGAGATAAAGGAGCAATCTTTTGGGATCACAAAATCACAAGTGTCGGATTCAGCAAAAAAGGCATCGGAGCAAAGATAGGCATCTCAGAGCCATTGAAGCACTTTGGAGACAAATGATACTACTACAGAATTATAAGCTCACACCCTTTGGGGTCAATTAAAATCACTTTAGAGCCAATTAAGTTACTTTAGAGTCACGGGTCCAAAATCTTTGGAGTTAGTTAATGCACTTCAGAGTCACAAACTTACAAGCTTCGGAGTTAAGTTAAGTTCTTTAGAATCGATAAAGAATTTCAAAGACAATGATGAGAGCCTTCCAAGTTAACAGAATACACTTCAATGAATACCACTTGTCGAAGTCAAAAAAACAAATACTTTGAAGCTTAGTGAAGTGTTTCAAAGATAGAGAAGCATTTCAAAGTTCAGAGTTAGTCTCTCAAAGTCACGGAATAATAACTTCAGAGACAAAGAAATCTTTCGGAGTCAGCATCAATAGATCCAACACAAGTCGCTCCTGTCACACCGCTTCGGAGCCTCTGAAACCCTTCTTTGGTGTATCCAAAGAGACAATGATGTGTGAAGTGTATGGAGAAACTACCTATCACATAAATTTTGGAGAATCTGATGTTGGTTCATGGACTCCGAAATCACATTGAAAGTAAAATGGTTATAAATTCGAATATTTCTCAACATTTATGATTCACCTACCATAGTAGAGAAAGTCAGAGATTTCAAAGAAATTCAAAGATCTCAAATATAAAAGAAGTTATTAAGTGAGAACAAGGAAGATAATAGTTTTATACAAAAAACAAGAGAGAGTATTTACTAAGTCTTTAAGGCTTTTCTTCCGCGACTTCAACTCCACTACAGTTCATTTAAAGAACCATTCAAATTCATTCATTCAACCAATTCTGGAGATTGAATCCTACTATTTTTATTACTATATTAGTTATGCTTACTGCTTTCAAACTTCATACAAAATTAGCCTATTATAGCAATTAATACTTTTACACATTTATTTTTGCATATTTTTGCAAGTTAAGGACTTGCATCTGTGTAGTGAAAGCAAATAGGATACTTTCTTATTATTTGTATAAGTTAGTTGGTGAGCTTGGAAACCAACGGGTGTATATGTTTTATTAGAAGGTTAAAGGTGTTAGTAGAATCTAAGTTTAGCAGAGAAGGCTAACTTAGAGAAGTGTAGGAACTCAAGTGAAGGGCTGAACCACTATAGAAATACCAGTCTAAGTGCATTGCGTTATCATTAATTTCTTTAGTCTTGCACTTTAATTATTATCTGGACAAGATGATCTGAGAAAGATGAAAAGGCATAGAGCTGGAAGTGTGTATAATGATTCACTCAAAGTAAGTAGGCACCCCCTTGTTTCATTTGAAGGTATGATTGGTTGGGGATAATGAATATCCCATTGACTTGAATCTGGGCTTGTGTTTTTTGATTGAAGATAGTGGATATCTCATATTTATTTAAGATTAATGGATATTTGGTTGTGATTACATCGATGTTAATGATAACACATACCCCTAGGATTTGAATACTTAGAGTTTTGCTTGGGATATGGTTATGTGATTGCAAAGAATAGATTGTATCCTCTAATTTTGTTTAGAAATGGATTTTTTATATTAGATAATTATGGATATGATTATGAATATGACATGTTATACTAGGAAGGATTTTATATGTTCTGAATGTGATATGTGATGGCCAAAATGATTGATTTTTTGTTATCCGTTGATCAATTATTATTTTTTATTTGTGCCTACTTATTGAGTTACCCAGATTCACACCTTCTTGTTTAAATTTTTAGTTGGCAGGTTTATTATAGACTCCCAACCAAGGCTTGGGACTAGTGAGCAAATATTGAAGATTTTATGTCATAATAGAATAATTTGTATTGGAAATTCATAAGTCATTGTCAAATAATGTATAATTGTATAAATTGTAAGAGATGTATAATATTGTGATAGCATGATATGTTTCCCCTAAGGTGTAGTGCCATCATGGTGTGATGCAGTGATGGACTAGTGAATTAATTATGACTTGATTCATAGTTGATGAAATTATAGTTTTATTTATGATTTGGAATTGTGAATATTGATGTTTAGAATTTTTTTTGATAAATGATGTATATTAGATATTGATTTTGATATTTTTTGAGGAAACTCTGCTCAAAATTCTACAAAATATCCCATTGATATTAGTAAATTTGGAAGGAAAATAATGAAAAGTATAGGTGCACTAGAATGGGATCTGAGCACCCCCATCATAAAAGTGAGGAAATTGTAGTGAAAATAAATTCAAATGAGCGAAGGTCATACCTCGGAATATGGGGCATGATAAAATGGTATCAGACCCCAATAAGTTATCTATTTGATAAGTTTAATTTGAGTGATGAGCCCAGAACCATGATGGCATCAAATTTTTGGAAAAAATAGAAAATGACATGCCTATACAATTGATGAATTAATGGGAAACATGGAAAAAATTAGAAGTATGTTGAAGGCGTGAGTAAGGGAATAGAGGCACTTATTAATTGGTAGAAATGATGTTATGGTTTGACTCAATGTTTGATTAAGATGGGATGACCAATATTTGTTATGATTAGAGTAGTGCAGGGAAGTGTGGTGATGCTCATTTAAACATTTGGTGATGCTGATATGCATCTTGTCGGAATATTTGAATTGTTATTGCTTCACAAGATACGTGAATTTCAAATGATGAAATTGTGAAGTTTCATAACTAAGTGTTGAAACTAAATTCAATTTTGGTTTGTTTAATTGGTTTGTATAGGAATCATTGAATTCCTTTGGTTAAAATAGTTGAGTAAACTTTGTTGACTATTTGATTACTGAATTTGCATATGGCATCCTTCTTGAGGGATTTTGATTGTGATGGTTGATATGCTTATGCATGATGGAATAATTTTGCTTGTGAATATGATAATTTTAATGAATTAGCATGTATGCTACAATTATGTCTATTGATATTTGATTTCATTGCGACTTGATTGCTAATGCAATTGATAAAATTTTGTACTTCTGATTTGAGGAATATTGAATGTTGTGCTATGAAAAACACTTTGTGAATTGAGTTTAATGATTTAAGTTGATAAGAAATTAAGTTTAGCAATTTGGTTGAAAATTTAAGGCATGCATAGATTGGAATGCATGCTTGGGTTTGAATACCAATTGGAATACAATTATTATGGAATTAAGTTTGGATGCTTGTTTTGGTAACTGGTCGATATTAAATTATGCTACGGGCTAAAGGTAAATAATTGGACTACTTGATGAAACTTGGTGTATGTGTAATGTGCACTTCTATGATATGCCCTATGAGGCATTTGGGTTGTGTGGTGGTAGGATGATTGAAGTTTTGTATGGTGCCAAGATGGCATGGAAATGTAGATATTGTGGAGACTTGGTTTGGTTTAGATTTGGCTATTTGAATAGGAATTGATCAATTGGTTATTTGGTAAGTTTAGATATTTGTCTGTTTGATATTTGATTATTTGATTGAGACTTGGATGTGTGACTGAGGTTCATGCTTGTATTTAGATGTCCCTTTTAATGAGATTGATATGTATTCGAGGTTTGGATGCCTGCTAGAATTTTATTGTTGTATATTTGGGTTTGGATGCCTACTGGGGTGGCTACTTTGGATATTTGAGATTCCTACCCAAGATAGAGATTTGTTTGATTATGTTGCCAGTGATGGCGAAGAGGCCTGACCAGCCTATTATGTGAGACTCCTTTGCTTATTTCATGGGTGTGGATGGAGTGTGATGTTTTGGTTGTATTGATGGCAAAATACCATGTGATCATGGATTCTGCAATATTTGTAGCCGAATTGTAGGGATGCACTAGAACACACCACAATAGTAAGATAGTTGAGTCCCTTTAATTAGTGGCTGATTCCACTTTGGTGAGGGCTAATGCCATTTATTTGTGGTTGTGTCCACTTGATCCATGGTTTAGACCACTTGGTTTGTGTCTGAGTCCACTTTAGTGATGGCTAATGCAATTTGTTTGTGGCTGTGTCCACTTGATTCATGGTTGAGACCACTTGGTTTGTGGCTGAGTCCACTTAATTCGTAGCCTCCTGAGCATGGTATTGGTTGATGGTAGGTGAATGAAAGTATGGATACCTTGGTTTGTATTAGCATCATTATAGTAGTTCCATTTACATGTGGTTATGACCATTAAGTACCATTTGATAGATTCTTTGAATATGATTGACTGATGTAAAAAATACAACATTCGATATTGCAAAATGAATTAGTATAGTCTAGTATGTGGATTAACAGTGGATTTTATGATGGTTGAGCTGAATTTTATGGATTTTATCGTATTGGTTGATTTGGAAGTCATGAAAATATCAGAGCAAAGCTAAATTGAGAATTTGATTCTATATTTGTACTAATAGTGAAATATTATATGGAAATATGGCATATGACATGAATGATAAATCATTTTTGTGATTATTTGTGTACGATTGGCTACAAATTATAAAAGAGGTTTAAGAATGAGCATGAATAAAGGAATCAATTTGTATGCCTTGAGTGAGTACGAGATCATGCATGTTTAGTGTAATTGGATCTTTGATTCTTTTAGTAAGTTGTCATGAAAGTGATTGAATAGTCAAATATTTTTATTTTTTATGTAATATTATCAAAACTTAACGATAATTAACATGTTTGGAGACATGATTAATGTGTAATTAGGTCAAATTAAATGGTGATAATGATACAAGTTATGACATGACATTGAAAGTTTCGAGAATGAAACTTTTTACAAGGAAGGAGGTTTGTAATACCTAAGGTGTTAAGTTTTGGATAATGATGTATTGGAATACATTGTAATTGTCTTTAATGGAAAATTTTGCTCCATCATGTATGAGCATGAGTTGTGAAATTAAGAATAAAGTTATTATATTATGAGGGCCATATTTTTTTGGTGTATTTTGATGATGTATAAAAAGAAGATTAAATATGTATTTCAATGTTAGAATATATGGAATATATTATGGTCTAAAAATATGAGCAAAAGAGTATGAAATAAAAAGGAAAGAAAAGAAGGTTTAAAGTAGAGAGAAATGAAAAACATGTTGATTCTGAAAAAAGGGTAATTTATGATATTTTTTTATGAATAATGCAATAATTTGAAAATATCGAACACATAAGAGTTCTATATCATGAAATTATCTTTCTAATGAATGAAAAATCAAATGATTTCAAAATCATATGCAAAAGTTATGATCAATGCACCAAAACTACTCCATATGGGTAAAAAGTACAAAAATTACCAAAGTGGGTCACTTTATTTAAATTATTGACATATATGAGGGCTGATTTGGACAAACTAGCTAACATGAAAGTTGTAGTCCTTGAAGTTATCTTTCCAATGCCCCATAATTTGGGTGATTTGGATGTCTTATGCAAAAGTTATAGTCTTAAGCATAGAAATTCCATGCCATGGCTCAGTTGCAAAGGTGTCACCCATGTATGGGGTGGACAATAGGCCCATCTAGGGCAAAGTCATATAGCCAGTGAGGTTCTTGGTAAGGATGCACTATGCTAGAGCAAACAATATGCTTATACTGATAATCTGCTTTATCTTGTTTTGGAGAGAAGGATCATCTATTTGAGGATATGGAAGAGGAAGATTATCAGCAATGGCCTTTAGGTTGGCATTTTTACGGAAAGTGAATTCTTCCTTAGTGAGAATAAAGAATTTATGAGGACTTGATGGAGATGGAAACTCTTTTCTAATGGGTTTTGACATTAGAAGCATTTATAGGAGTTTCTCAGAGCTATTCTAAATGATTGACTCTCTATCAAAAATTTGAATTTTGTAGGTTTTCAGAGTGAATGGAGGATTTGGAAGAAGGAGAATCCTATGAAGAAGGTTAGGAACCTCAAGTTCTAGAAATGGTAATTCTTGTTTGGGAATGATAACATTTTTAGAGAAAACATTTTGACAACTTGAAGATTGAGTTCTGATCTGGCTTTGAACTCTGAAAAAGTCATCATGATTGGATTAGATAGACGAAGAATAAC
This sequence comes from Pouteria campechiana, assembly GCA_036873735.1. NCBI lineage: Eukaryota > Viridiplantae > Streptophyta > Magnoliopsida > Ericales > Sapotaceae > Pouteria > Pouteria campechiana. The sequence goes on from JAYJMB010006037.1 coordinate 6,278, forward strand.
ATCAAGATTATCATCAATTGGTTTGCTTTGAGGTGGCTTTTGTAGTAGAGAGTGAGGATACATTCAAACTAGAGGATGTCTGAAGTTTGGTGGATGGTTAAGAGGGTTGTCCCAAGTGGAATGTCCTCAATTCTGTCAGGTATTATATCTCCTAATCTGATAAATATCATACAGAAAATATTGGGATTGTAGAGTCTAGATGAAATTTAAACATAATACTCATTTGAGGGAGTGTGAGTATTATTTTCTAAGGTTGAAACTGATAGACGTGATGATGGTGGAGAAAATTGTGCTTGTGAAAGGGGAATGTAAGGGATGAAAGAAGTCATGTTAGAAGGTTGACTCATGGGCTGAGAAACCTCTTGAATGATAGAGAGTGATGATGGATGAGGAGGTGAAGGTGAAGAAATTACTATTATTGGTGAGCTGGGTCTTGATGGAGAGAAATGGTGTGGAGGTGAGGGAAAGTGAGTTGAAGGAGTGAAATGAGTTTGTGGTGGAGTGAAGTGGAAATGGTGGGTTTAACCTTGAAATGATTCTACCAGGGCTTGAAGAGAATCAAGTCTCTAATCAAGCTTATCAAGCCATTGATCGATCCAATCGATTCTAAGAATCATGCAAGACATGGCAGTTGAAAGAACATATTTGTTTTATTCATTTGGAGAGCTAAGGTTTGCATGAAGTGTTCTATCATGGTTATTTTATCTTCTAGATCCTTTAACATAGGCTGGGATGTGGGAATGGATGAGGTGGATGGCTGATGAGTGTGAGATGGTCTGATGGGTGAAGGGGATCTAATGGGGGTGTGAGATGGTACTTTTGCTGCTGCTGCATCTCTATGTGCACTTTCTCTCAAAAGTTCTTACACAATATCTTCTATATCAACTCTTTGTTCCTCTCTTGGAACATCTTCTGTTCTTTCAACTTCTCTTGGTTCTTCTCTGCTGGAGAATTCTTCCATTCTTTCTACCGGTGAAATGATGAACTCTTGTCTTTCAGTTCTTTCTTCTTCTTCATGAAAGGGGGTTTTTTGTCTTGGCTCAGTAGCCTATTTTGTGGCATCTCTTCTCTCTGGACTTTCATCAACTCTGGATCCTTTTAATTGAGTTGCTCTTCTTAGTTTTTTACTGATCCAACCTTATATAGTATCTGAAAGCCCATTCTTTTTAAAGCTTCCTCATCCAATCTATTAGTGTTTCTTGGAAGCTCTTCTTCTTCATTGGAGAGATTAACTCCTGCTTCCTTGGTCAACTTGGTCAGAGCCATAGCATAAGGCAAATGAAACCTTGTGGTGCTCTTGATCAAGTGGATATGATCTATCATCAGTCTAGCCAAATTCAACTTTCTTCTATTCTTTAATGCCCACATGATTCTGGCATCCTTTTCAGATATATCCCCCACTAGTCCTCTTTTGGGATATACATTGTTCATAATAATGAGGTATGCTAGCTTGAGGTTAGCATTCAAGTGACTAGCATGTAAATAATTTTCTTTCTTATTTATCTCAGTTTTAGCTAAGTCTGAAAATATCATTGCCCTTGAAGGCCATACAATCTCCTCTTCTTCTTCAGGGAGATTGAAGCAATTCCTTAAACTTTCTTAAGATAGCTCTATTTTTGTCTCTCCAATCTATGATCTTTCTATTCTAGTGTTGAGATTACAGATTAAAGTCCTCATGAGTCTCTGATATAAGCTTTCTCTATAACTGACATAGGCATCCTAGCCTTGATATTTCAACCATTTTGATACTTCAAATTGTATTCCAAATGCTCTTAAAATGAAAATCTTCCCTTTGATTATTCTTCTCTCCTCATATTTTTCTAAGAACCTAGAATAATTAGATGAGCTATTTTGGAAGATTACCTCTAGAGTATCAGAATCTTGCCTTGCCTTCTTGGTTGTCCTCTGTGGTGGAGAGTTTTCCCTTTCCTTTCTCTTACTTTCTGCACCTTTTATTTTTGCCATTTCTACAGAGGGCTCTAGGTTTTTGGGGAGGAAAATGGGATTTTTTTGGAGAAGGCAGGAAGGTAGAATGAGTGAAATGAGAATGAGATTTGGAAGAAACGAGAAATGGACCATCTTCTCTGAAGGAGGGATTTTTGGGGTTCAGAGAAGAGGGTTTAGGTTTTTCGGAGAGGTTTTAATGATTTCTCCAATTCAGATTTCATTTTAGAAAAATGATTTCTGAAACACTAATGTGTTTTGGCTTTGGACATTCCAAAAGGGTCTTTCGAAGAAGATTGATTTTGAATTTCGGATACAAAGATCTCCAAAATACTAATGATACAAATTCTAAAAGGGATCCTTCGTATAAAAATTTTGGAAAACAAATATGACATCATCAAGGTTTTCTACAAATCAAGTTCACTACGAAAGAGAGAATGATCAATCAAAGGAGTCCATTAGAGTTCATTTTCTGAAGGAGCAAATAAAATAGTTGAAGGAGGAACTAGTTTATGCTAGAGGGCCCAACTGAAATGCTGATTGTCTTCTGATAAAGGGACATGCAGCATATGATAAGGCAATGGAGCACATGAAATAGTTTGCAAAAGAATTAGTTTAGGCTAATTAGCATATTGAGGAGCTAAAAGTTGTAGTAGATGTTCTTGCTGATTAGTTGAATAATTTTTTTGTTGTAATAAAGATGTTATTATGAATTTTTGTTTTAATGAATTGTACATTTTATGCACTTGGATCTAGTATGCCTAATTCTCTTCTTATCATATTGAATCTTTCTTCTGGTAATGGTTTGTAAAGATATCTGCTAGTTGATTTTCTGTTGGGGGAAATCTAAGTTAATGTTATGATTTTGAATATGGTCTCTAATAAAATGATGCTTCATTTCTATATGTTTAGTTTTGGAATGTAGAACTAGATTCTTGGTTAAGTTTATAGCACTAGTATTGTTACATATGATAGGTATATCAACAAAGTTAAGGCCAAGGTCTTTTAGTTGTTGTTTCATCCATAGGATCTATGCACAATAACTACCTGCTGCTACGTATTCAACTTCAGCAGTTGATAATGCAATTGACGTTTGTTTCTTAGAAAACCATGAAATGATCATGTTTCCTAAAAATTGACAAGATCCTAAGCTACTCTTTCTATCTACTTTATATCTAGCAAAATCTACATCTGAGTAACCTATTAAATTAAAATCTGAACCTTTTGGACATCATAATCCAAGATTAGCCGTATTTCAAAGATATCTAAATATTCTTTTTATAGCAATATGATGTGACACTTTTAGTTCTGATTGGAATCTAGCACACATGCATACACTAAACATTATATCAGGTCTACTAGCAGTTAAATATAGTATAGATCTTGTCATATTTCTATAAAGTTTTTGGCAAATAGACTTACCTCTTTCATCTTTATCCATTTTTATTGAAGTACTCATTGGAATCTCATACCTTTTTCCATTTTTAATGTTGAATTTCTTTAGTAGTTCTTTTGTACATTTGGCTTGGTCAATGAAAATTCCTTCTTTCATCTGCTTAATTTGCAGCCCCAAGAAGAAGTTGAGTTCACCCATCAAGCTCATTTCAAATTCTCCTTACGTTGTCTTAGAAAATTCTTTACAAAGATTTTCGTTAGTTGCACCAAATACTATATCATCAACATATACTTGATCTATAAGAATATTCTTTGTTGCATGCTTAATAAAGAGAGTAGTATCAACTTTACCTCTTGAAAAGCCTTTCTCAGTGAGAAATTTGCTTAGCCTTTCATACCAACTCTAAAAGCCTATTTTAAACCATAGAGGGCTTCTTAAGTTTGAATATATGTTCTGGGTTATGAGGATTTTCAAACCCAGGTGGTTGTTCTACACCGACCTCTTCATTAATGAATCCACTCAGAAATGCACTCTTGACATCCATCTAATATAACTTGAAATTCATAAAGGATGCAAATACAAGAACCATTTTAATGGATTCAATCCTTGCAACAGGAGCATATGATTCTTCAAAATCAATGCCTTCCTCTTGCTAGTACCCTTTTGCTACTAATCTTACTTTATTTCTTACTACAAGTCCAGATCATCTAATTTGTTCCTAATGATCCATTTAGTTCCTATAGCAGATTGATTAGTTGGTCTTGGAATAATAGTCTACACATTATTTCTTTTGAGTTGGTCTAATTCTTCTTGCATAGCTTAAATCCAGTTTTCATCTTCTAAAGCTTATTCTATGCAAGTTGGTTCTATTTGTGAAATAAAAGCAAAATTGTCACGTACTTGGTGATATGAAGATCTGGTTCTAACTTTATCATATACATCGCCAATTATCTGACTTTCAGGGTGATCATTTATAAATCCCCAATCTTTGGAAAAAATATCATTACTTTCATTGTTTATCTCAGTGATAGATGGTTCATTTTCTGTTTCTTTTTCATCCATTTGTGTTTTTTATTGATAAGGTTCTCCTTCCTTATCTTGTATTTTCATTTTCTCAACTGAGGTTGTTAGAAAACCTATCTCATCATCAAAATCACTTGACCTCATAGAGGAGATTCCTCTATAGTCTTACTTTTAAGATTGTAGACTCTAAATGTTTTACTAACAATAGAATAACCAAGGAAGATGCCTTCATCAGATTTGTTTTCAAATTTTCCTCAATTTTCTTTGCCATTGTTGAGAATAAAGTATTTATACCCAAAAGCATGAAAATTTGATATATTTGGTTTCTTGCCATAGTGTAATTCAAATGGAGTTTTGTTGAGTATTGATCTAGCAAAGATTCTATTAATAATATAAAATGTTGTGTTCATTGCTTCAGTCCAAAAATATTGTGGGTGGCTATATTCACTCAACATTATCCTTGACATCTCTTTAGTTACTCCATTTTGTTGGGGTATTCTTGGTGCAGAAAAAGTTTGAAGAATTCCATTATTTTCAAAGAAATTAGTGAATCTATGGTTTTCAAACTCTCCACCATGATCACTCCTTATGGCTACAATATGAGAGCTTTGTTCATTTTTTACAATATGCTAGAAACATTACCCAGGTAAATCCACTAAAGTCATCCACAATGACATATGTGTAATGTTTCCCTCCAAGGCTTCTTGTTCTTGTTAGACCAACTAAATCCATATGTAGCAATTGAAGAGGTTTAGTTG
>JAYJMB010006038.1:0-11398 GCA_036873735.1 Pouteria campechiana
CTAATTGAAAAACACACATCATAAGTATCAAAATTATAACACAATTGCATAAGAATAACAAATATCTAAGTATAAAACCGTATCTTATGAGTGAATGAAATCCACTCATCAAGCAGCTTGGTAGAGATGAAGTAGTGCCATGCTCATCCCTTAGCCTTAAGTTGTCTGCATGGAAAGTGAAGTACCTTGTCATTCTTCCACTTCCATTATGTTCTAGGTTTTGCAAGGAAGTTAATGATTGCATCATAATCAGGGCCCTGCTACTTTAGAGCTAAATAATCATCCTCATTGATGTTGGGAAGATTGTAAATATTGTTGATGTATGTTTTGTCAAACAGGACCATTTTCCCCCTCACTAAAGCTTGGAATCTCCGAGGATTGGCCAAATGCTGCTCCTTGGCATTTGAATGGAATTCACGAATCATAGGGACCAAAGTGGTGCCTGGCTATGCTACAAACTTCTCCTAATTTTGGTCCACAATGATATTGTCAATATCGCCATAGGGATTTTCAAATCCCTTTTTGGGGTGCACTTTTTTTCAATAATAGAATTTTGAAATCTTTCCATTGCGTTCTCATTCACAAAGGTCAGTTTGATTAGGGGGCCTGGATCTGCACCTCTAGTCCTCTTCGTAAGACCTATAATCATAATTTTCTATTTCTTTGGAGGCATGATGGTGATGCAGCTCACAACGACAAGATCAATGGGACACACTAGCTCAATGCAACAACAATCATACCAATTCAAGCACAACAATCACAACTCTCTAAAGACTAGCCCACAATCATCCAACAAATATCAATTCATGCAACACAACACAAACCGAACTTCACTTAGACTTTTCTACAAACACGTTTCAGATCAAGGCAAGTGTCTCTTTAGGAATTTTCACAAACATCTAACGCTCATTATGAATCTCTTCCAATCACACATAGAATTCTCGTCCAAATTGATGACATCCACTCACAAACTTCCAATTAGCATCAATGGTAACAATGAAGCACAAAAAATAATGTCTTGCACTTGATTTCACAAAACCCTTTTCCAACCTTGGATTCCAATAGTTGAAGACGATTAAGGAAGATGACTCTCAATTGAGTGCAATGGAGGTTGTGATGTTTTAGGGACATAGTTTAAGTATTGAGGATGATTCGTTGTTGTGGAGGTTGAGTTTTGGAATGGGGAAAAGAGAGGAAACAAATGCAGCAACTACAAAATATGGGAAAGGGGCACAAACCATTCATTTGGGTTTAAATGGAGAGGGTGTCGTGATGTTGCATTCTGGTGCCATGATGCCACACCTGCTAGCCGCGACCCTTGTTGCACTTGGTTTGCCTAGCACCGCGGCATTGACTTTGGTGCCCCCTTTTGTTCATTTGTTTATTATCTTATTAAAGTGATGTGCTCTTTGCTTCACTAACCTTCAATTAAGGTGTTCCACCCTGCCAAACATTGATAAACAAATTGTGTTATGAAGTAAGTCAATTAACTAGTGCAAGATGACAACTTGAAAATGACAGTAAACTAATGCAATTAGGATGAATTGAATAATCTAAATAACAATATGCAATTAACAACTAACTAATCCTAAGAAACCATAGAAGAAAGAAAAAGAGTTTAGAAACTTTAGTTGCCTCCAAAGGGAACTTGGTTTATAGTCTTAGCTTGACTCATGTCTTCGTCATTCTTCATCTTTGAAGTGGATGATGGCTCCACTTGTGCTTTCCTGCTCAAAGTAGTGCTTGATTCTTTGCCCATTCACTTGAAATTTTCTTAAATCATGAGTCCTTAATTTCACTGCTCCATGAGTAAATACTTTGTTCACAATGAAGGCTACAGACCATCTTGATTTCAACTTTCCAGAGAACAATTTCCATCTAGAGTAAAAGAGTAAAACTTGTTGACTTGGACAAAATTATCTTTGGAGAATGAGCTTATCATGCCACCTCTTAGTTCGATCCTTGTAAATATTGGAATTTTCATAAGCCTCATTTTAAAACTCTAATTCATTGAGTTGGAGCCTTGTTTGCTTCCCTAAAGCCTCGAAGTTCAGATTTAGCTTCTTCACAGACCAATAGGCCTTGTGTTCTAGTTCAACACGGAGGTGACATGCCTTACCAAACACCAACCAGTATGGTGACATTCCAATTGGTGTTTTGAATGCTGTCCTATAAGCCCATATTGCATCATCCAACTTCTTGGACCAATCCTTCCAATTGAAGCCAACTGTTTTCTCCAATATCTATTTTATCTCCCTGTTTGAAATCTCAGCTTGTCCATTGGCTTGCAGATGATATTCAAGTGCTACCTTATGCTTCACATCATAGTTAGAGAGAAGGTTATTGAGAAGTTTATTACAGAAATGTAAACTCTCATCATTAACATGGCTCGTGGTGTATCGAATCTTGTAAAGATATTTCTATGAAGGAATTTCAATACCACTTTCGAGTCATTAGTTGTTGTAGCCATTTCTTCCACCCATTTGGAGACATAATCAATAGCTAGTTGAATGTAGGATTGGCCAAATGAAATAGGAAAAGGACCCATAAAATCTATTCCCCATACATTAAAGATCTCCAATTCTAAGATGTTAATTAATGGTAACTCATGACATCTTGAAATTGTGCTAGTGCATTGACAATGATCACAAGTCTTCATGAATTCATAACTATCCTTAATGAGAGTGGGCCAATAAAAACCTAATTACAAGACCATCGCAGCAATTTTAGTAGCACCATGGTGACCCCCATATGGAGATGAATGACATTGCTACAAAATGTCTTGAATTTCTTCTTCTGGAACATGTCTCCTTATGATTTGGTCTACACATCTTTTGAATAGTGGAGGATAATCCCATAAGTAGGCCTTTAAATTGTGCAAAAATTTCTTACTTTGTTGCCATGAAGGATTTGGAGGCAAAGTTCCACAAACTATGTAATTGACAAAATTTGCAAACCATGGACACTTTCCACTCAAAACAAATAGTTTTTCATCTAGAAATTTCTCTTCAATGGACTTCTCTTTCCCTGGATATTCCATTATGGAAAATGATTAGCCACCACATTCCAACTTCCTTTCTTGTCCTAAATCTCCACATCGAACTATTGCAATAGTAAAATCCCAGAGTCAACCGAGGTTTAGCATCCTTCTTCGCAAATAAGTATCGAATGGCTGCATGATCAATGTGCACTATGACTTTTGAACCAATAATGTATGCTCAAAACTTTTCCAGCACAAATACCATAGCTAGCATTTCCTTCTCAGTTGTAGTGTAATTTCTCTATGGATCATCCAATGTGCAACTTGCATAGTAGATGACTCTAAAAACCTTGTCATGTGTTTGTCCAAGTACAGCTCCCATTGCAACATACTTGCATCGTACATCACCTCAAATGGTTTATTCCAATTGGGCATCACCAGTATTGGTGTTGAAATCGGCTTCTTCGTCAACGTGTTAAATGTTGATAGATAATTTTCATCAAAATTAAAAGGAGTATCTTTTTCAAGGAGATAACAGAAAGGCTTAGAGATTTTAGAAAAATCTTTAATGAATCTCCTATAAAATCTTGCATGGCCTAAGAAACTGCAAACTCCCTTTGTATACTGGAGGTGGGAGTTGTTCAATGGCTGAAATCTTCACTCTGTCTACTCCTAATCCACAGGATGAAACCTTATGCCCTAGCACAATGCCTTCCCTAACCATGAAATGAGACTTCTCCCAATTGAGAACAAGGTTAGTTTCTTCACTTCTCTGGAAGATAAGATACAATTTATGCAAGCATTAATCAAAAGTATGACTAAAAAATGAAAAATCATCCATGAACACTTCCATTATATTTTCCATCATATCATGGAAAATTGCCATCATGTATCATTGAAAAGTGGTGGGAGCATTGCATAAACCAAAGGGAATCCTCTTATAGTTAAAGGTACCATATAGGCATGTGAAGGTTGTTTTCTCTTACTTCTATAGGGCTATCACAATTTGGTTGTAGCCAAAATAACTATGAAGAAAATAATAGTAATCGTAGCGTGCCAAATGGTCCAACATTAGGTCAATGAATGGTAATGGGGAATGATCCTTTCTAATGGATTTATTCAATTTTTTATAGTTAATGCACACTCACCACCTTGTAACTGTTCTAGGAGGAATTAATTCATTATTTGCATTCTTAATAATAGTCATCCCACCTTTCTTAGGCACACAATGAACTAGACTCACCCATTCACTTTTGGATATAGCATACATAATACCTACTTTAAGTAGTTTTAGAACCTCAGCATGTATTATTGTTCGCTGTAAATTATACTGCAAGTGTATGGTGTCAAGTTTTGTAATGTAATGATAAGAGCATTGTTGTATCCACAGAGATTATATATTCTAATTACTCACTAGCTATTGCCATGAATAATTCTAACTTTATCTGGATGACTAAGAGATAAATAATTGAATAGTAAATAAAATGGAAATCTTTGAATAAAATAAATAAGAGTATGAAAACTCTAGAGGATTGATTTCATCTATGCTTCATTCATGGTGTTCTCAACATATTACCAATTGATCATCACATTGGTTTATAAATCAAGAATGTAATAACACTCAACTCTCTCTCCCAAGCCAAGTCTCAAGTATCTATTCCTAACATTCTAATTTCAACATCCCTATAAAAATTAGAATTTTAGGAATGCATTAAGATCTAGGATTCTATAGAATGATTTCATAAAGCCTAGAAGCTATCCCGAGTGATCTATGAATTTATGTTGTGATACCTAGCTCCTATTTGGGGCTACCTCTCCCAAATGCCAAACACTAAATACATGATTGTTCAATAGATGACCAATAAATTGAAAGCATTACTCTTAAAACATTACAAACAAACCAATGGCAAGATAAATCAAGCAATTCATTGATTAATCCATGAAATCCACATGAAATCCACCTCTCCTCTAGAAAAAGGGAGATTAGCTACTCATGATGGAGCATAAATCAATCAAATAATCATTCAACATCAATCCCAAAAATAAAATCCAAGATACAAAGAAACAAAGCAATTAAATAAAGAAAAACTTTAGATCTTCCCCTTTTAGCTTGACTTCCAATCCTTGAAATCAATCTTCTTTGCTTTGATCTTCAACCTAATCTTCTCTTCTTCAAAGTCTCCAAAAAGAACCCTAAAAACTCTAGCAATAAACTAACCAAAAATCAGGTTTTATAGTGCAAAGTTAGGGAGCAAAGATTTGCGCAATGCAATTCATGAGTGTCGGATTTGATGCCATGGCACCAAAGTTGTTGCTTGCATATGATGTGGTTAGGTGGATTTGGTCACCAAAATCACTACCTATCGGTGAAGTATTTTTCTTACTCCATTTCACCCTTTCCATCATCCAATCACTTGCACTTGATTTTTCTTCTAGTTTAGTTCCATTATTCCACTCTTCAATGTACCTAGAAAAAATATAAAACATATGAAATGCTTACAAATTCTCAAGGATCAATAAGTTAATAAGCTTGTTTAATACTAGATATAAGTTAATAAAATTCACTTATCAAATGCCCCCAAACTTACTCATTTGCTCATGCTCGAGCAAAACACAAAGAACAAACTTCTAGAATAAACACAAACACAACATTGATCAAGTTCATTATCCAAAGACTTCAAAAAGACTAACATATTTGAGAAGGAAACTTTGAAAAGTCATTCATGTCTAGAATTGCAACGTGAACATTATCATTTCTACTTTTAATTCCTTTGTACATGTGAAAAGTTATAACCATTTAACTTTAAATCACCTTCTAGTTAGATTCATTCATGCTTCCAAGTAATACATGTTAAATGCAAATCTATAAATTCATAGTGTAAGATAGACTATAATAGATAAGCATATGATATTTTACTTTCTTTTTTTCATCTTTATTCTTCTTGTTTCCTTTTAATAGGCTGTATTACTATCACATTCCTCAAATTTATTTTCTTTTGAAGTCTTTAGAATGTAATTTCTCAAAATTTTTGGTCTTTATTACTACCACACTCCCAAACTTAATTTCTTTTCAATTCATGGAGATTGGATCCCTCCAATTGAAGAATGAATCCTTATTCATGGATTTCTTTTATATCATCTAATGTTCATCTCATACAATAATTATAATGAATTTTAGAGTTTAATTGAGCTATGTTTAGTTTGAGGATCTAGTTTTAATAGTTAACAAAACTTATTAATGACTAGATTTAAGCTAATAATAATGTTGCTAAGATTTCTAGCTTTAGAGTTGAAGAAAGTAGCTTTAGAGGTGAAGAAGGAAGCTATAGAGGCAAGGAAGGGAGCTTCAGAAGTAATGCTGTTAAGCATCAAAGGGATTAGCGTTACTTTGGAGTCCATGAAGAGAAACTTCAGAGGTTGAAGAACCTTTGAAGGTGCAGAAAGAGTCATTAGGTAGAAACAATGCTTAAGGGACTTCAGAGCATCCGAAGTGATGACTTTAGATGATCCAAAAATGTATAAGTTGGGATGTCATAGGTTTCGGAGGTGCATATCACTTACTTTAGAGGGACCAAAGCCATGCGCATTCACGACTCTGATGAACCCCCGGTGCAATAAAGCAAAGCCATGTGGTTTTTAACGAGGCATTTTCAACGGTCAGAAAATTAGGAAAGCAATGGCTAGTTTGAATCTAGAACTTATAAATAAACATTTCTATGAAAAAAAATAGACTTTTGAGAAGATTAAACATGAATCAAACACAAGAACTCAAAGTCTAAAAGGTGCATTCACTCCAATAGGATTGAATGAACAAAGAGCTTCAAAGATTTATCTATCTACTCATAAGGGAGATCAGAAAGCACTATGAGCATATTTTTTATCTTTATTATTTGAGCTTAAATAGTATGTACATCTAGGCCAAGTTAGAGGCATTTACTTGTACATCTATACCGATAAATGTTGAGTTACTAGTTAGCTCTTAAAAATCAGATTATATAAGTTATTTGTGAGCTTGTAAAAACCAACAGTCACTAGTGTAGAGTTCTTGGTTATCTCATAAAACTAAGGGAGGTTGTGATTCCATGGGTTATAGTGGAACCCAAGGTTGAAAAACCTTGGAGGGTGGAGAAGGTGCCAAGAGAGGGCCCGAACCACTATAATCCTTGTGTCTTTATTGTTGTGTGCTTGTGAGTTTCATTGCATTTATTTTCTACATTTGCACAATCTTTTCTGTTTTCATATACTTTTTAGATTCTAGATTTGCCATACAACCTACATAGCATAGGCAGGGTCAGGGGACCAACAATTAGTATCATAGTAGGGCACTAATATTGGGATTCACATTTTTATCTCTACCTCAATGTGATTCTATATGATAAACAATTTTGGTGGAATCAAGAGGGTCAATCAACCATCAGACCTCCATATTTTGATGTGGAGACTTATAGCTATTGGAAAATGAAGATGAAGAATTTAATGATTGCCAATAGTTACAAGTTGTGGGAAATTCTAGAAGAAGGAATGGTGCTTTCCACTTCGGAAGAGAGTAAATGGACTATCCACGACATTAAAGAAGTTTAGTTGAATGTCAAAGCCAAGAATGCTCTATATTAGGCTCTCTCTTTCTGAATTTGAGAAGATATCCTCATATGAAATTGCCAAGAAAATTTGGAACCATTTGCAAGCAGTTTATGAGGGGACAAGCCAGGTTAGAGAAGCTAAGATTAGTTTAGTTATCTAAGAATATGGAGTATTCTGTATGTTTAGGGATTAGTCTATATTTGATACATTTTTTAGACTTATGAGACTCATTAATAGCCTAGAAAGTTTAGGCCTTGAGATTTCTTGTTCATAGTAGGTTAAAAAGATTTTAAGGTCTCTCCCAACGGATTGGATGCTAAAACTTACAACAATTGAAGAGGTCTAAGACTTGAACAAGCTCTTAGTTGCAGAACTCATCGAATCTTTGATGACACATGAAGTATGGAAGAATGAGAAAGAAGGAAAGAAGATGAAGATAGTGTATGACAATGGAAGTGTAGATTCTTCATGTCGTGAGGGGGAGGATGATGATTTAGAATTTGTAAAAATCCTCTTTAGGACGAATAGAAGTCTTTTGAAGAAGAAGAAAATGAAGAAGATTATAAATTCAGTAGAACAATGTACACATGAAGAAGATGAGGAAATAAAGCTGATAGATTATGCATGATATGAGGAGCTTGGAAAATGAAGTTTAGGGTCATTATAGTAGCAGTAGAAGGAGAAGTAGTTCAATCCTTCATACAAGAAGTTATTGAAAATCCCTCCTCCTTGAGACCTCTTTGATTATAAGAAAAAGGGGGAAAAATTGAGACTTGCTACGTTAGAGGAAAAATGATATAAAAAGGGGAAGAAGAAGAAACTGAACTTATTGAAAATGTAGACAAATCTTAGCATATGAGCCAGAATTAATTAGACTTCCTTATGCTTATTGTATCAGTTATTTAGGGGGAGTTCTGATTAGTTCATTAGCACTATTTTTATAGTGCAAGTTATTAAGTTTTGTCATCATTAAAAGGGGGGAGAATGTTGAGTATGAGAATCTAGTTTTGATGATTAACAAAACTTGTTAATCACTTGATTTAAGCTAATAATAGTGTTGCTAAGATTTCTAGCTTTGGAGTTGAAGAAAGTAGCTTTGGAGGCAAGGAAGGGAACTTTAGAGGTGATGCTATTAAGCATCAGAGGGATCACCATTACTTCAAAGGCCATGAAGAGAAGCTTTGGAGGTGTAGAAAGAGTTGTTGGGCAGAAACAACGCTTAAGGGACCTCGAAGCATCTGAAGTGATAACTTTGAATGATTCAAAAATGTATACGTTGGGATGTTAGAGGTTTCGGAGGCTTGGGTCACTTACTTCAGAGGGACCAAAGCCATGTGTGTTCACGTCTTTGATGAACCCTAACCTTGGGAGGCTTTGAAAGTAACTTCGGAGGCTCCGAAGTGGTGGTACGAAGTAGCACCGCGTGGTTTCTAATAAGGCATTTTCGATGGTCAGAAAATTGGGAAGGCACTGGCTAGTTTGAATTTGGAATTTATAAATACAAGTTGCTATGAAAAAAAATAGAATTTTGAGAAGATTAAACACAAATCAAACACAAGAAATCAAATTCCAAAAGGTGCATTCACTCCAACAGGCTTCAACGAATAAAGAGCTTCAAAGATCTATCTATTGACTCATCAAGGGAGATTAGAAAGCATTGTGATCTTAATGTTTTATCTTTATTATTTGATCTTAAATAATATGTACATCTAAGCCTAGTTAGAGGCATTTACTTGTATATTTATACCCTTAAAGGTTGAGTTACTGGTTAGCTCTTGAGAAACTAGATTGTATGAGTTGTTTATGAGCTTGTGAAAACCAACAGTTGTAGCATTTTTGGTGAGCTCATAAAACCAATTTAGAGTTCTTGGTTAGCTCATAAAACCAAAGGAGGTTGTGATTCCATAGGTTATAGTGGAACCTAAGGTTGGAAAATCTTGAAGAGTGGAGTAGGTGACAAGAGAGAGCCCGGACCACTATAATCCTTGTGTCTTTATTGTCAGGTGCTTGTGAGTTCCATTGCATTTATTTTTTGCACATGCATAATCTTTTCTGTTTTCTCATACCTTTAGGATTCCAGAATTTCCATACAACCTATGTAGTATAGGCAGGGTCAGGGGACTAACAAGCTATGTATACTTAGTCACCTAAATTATTTCTAAGTACTCAGTGAATTCTGTTGGTCCCTAATTAGATGGTAGCTCAAGAGTAAGGGGGGGGGATTGAATTATGCTTCTAAAAAATTTTGGCCAATAAGTAAATATATGTGCTTAAAATGAGAAAGAGAATAACTTTTAGTACATACATAATATTTTTACAGTGGTTCGGCCTTTCCTGGGCTCCTACTCCACTTCTCTGAGTTAGTCTTCTTTACTAAACTCAGGTTCCACTATAACACTTGTTGGTTTTATGTAATGCCCCTCACTCCCACCCTAGGCATTTTAACCACACCATCCTGAGGCCAATGCGCGATGCTACCATCTTATATTCTAGAGAAAAATCTTATAAAAAATCTAGCAAAGTCTCCTCCGAAATATAAGGCATTGCTCCTGTACAATCATGCATTACATAATAATACAATTCTATTTATCTATAAAATACAAACAAAATTTTTAAAACTCACCCATACACCCACAGCTACCCAAAATCATAGCCACATCATGATGGCAATGAGCATATCTAGCTTGTTATTACATCCATTCACAACATTACACACATTAATTACTATGATATGCCAATACATCTATTATACATTACTTGAAAGATATACATACAATGAAAAACTTCATTTTCAATGCATCATATTAATACAGCTATTATCTTTGAATCTATCTCTCAAACATCAGTCTTCACCTGCCAGCTAAAAATTCAAAATAAAGGGGTGAGTCAAGGCAAACTCAGTAAGTAGGTGTATAATAAAGCATAAACAACAAGAGGGATCCATTAGGCATACCATAAGTATATTCAACATGAATACGATCTCAATTTTTTATTTTTATGCCATCTAAGCTTATATAAATCAATTGCAACTCATAGTTTAACATATCAAGTCACAATCCAGATATTACAAGAATACTATATAATCCAAGAAATACTGCATTACATAGTAATTTAATACATAATTAGATCACTTCATAACACATCCAATTCATACATATTGGGATCTCCACTACTCCCAATTCACATATGCATTCACAATACCATATAACAATTCCTAAGATATTCACTATCCCAAACATTCTACACTTATATGCATACTTTTACGAAAACAACGATCATGGGATAGCCATTATTTCCATTCACTCATACATGTTTACATGCATAAACATAGAATCCATCTTAGTCCATATAGAAGAATCATGAGAATACATCTCAATATTTAACACATATACATAAATACATAATAAACAGCAATTCACAGGATATCCACTTTCCCTAACGATCATTTCATCCACGCCTGTTTGCAAACATATGGGATAGCCACTATCCCCATCCATTTTAAACATTCATACATTGAAAATAATCACATCTACTTACCTTAAAGTATAACACTTTCATAAGCTTTCAATCTTAGCCTTCAATTCAATTGTTTAAGTTCAGCATCCTTGCCCCATGGGTCCTGCATACATAGCAATTCAATTTACACATAATTATCCATGAAAACATTTCATCATGCATTTACATCTACTCACAATCTGTTTCCCCACATAATTAACACTTCAGCCCCATTATAATCAACATATTTAATGGTTAATTTAATAACATAATGTAAGGCCCTGGAAAATTTTACAAATGTAAATTTTTGTTATTGTAAAGTTTTGCTAATTTTGCCGGGTC
>JAYJMB010006039.1:0-11397 GCA_036873735.1 Pouteria campechiana
TGCATCATGATGACAATGAACATATCTTCTCATTATACCACACCCATCCACATATACGATTACATAATGACATGCCCACACATATAAAATATACATTATATATAATCAATTTGTAACACACTTATACATCATAAGGATTTCAATCCCATTTGAATGATACAACACTCAATCATTACCTTCCAATGCATTATATATACTACATCAGGAATAATATATACCCTAAAATAATATACCACATACCATGGAACATCACATAACATATCTTCTATCTTTTGCTTACTAATATCGACTTCTCCTGGCTTGTCCTATCATCTAAAAATATTAAACAAAGGTGAGTCTAAACGGACTCCATAAGTAGACTGTGTGACATTCAATAATTAAACCAATTAACAAATCCAATCCATCAAAGTAAATAGAGACCAAATAAAATAATATATTTTTAAACTCAATTTAATATCTCAACATGCCACAGTGTGAAAAATACAACATCAATTATACATTCTAAAGCAAATTACACATTCTGAGATGATCTCCTATACCAAATCACACATATACATAACACGTATTTATATACTACAATTTACATTCATGGGATAACTACGATCCCTTCATTTAGACATCCATACTCTAGAATAATAATAACAATTATAAGTATGAGATATCTTCTATCTGACCAAACTATACATTAACATAAAATATCACAATGTTGTATTACATAATAATCAAAGACATGCATACACTCATAGCATCTTGGGATCCTTATCAATCCCAATTTTCTAAATGAGTCTACATGTATCTTATTAGGGAGCAGTTCTAGTAAATTAACCATAACTTCTCATATTAATTCAAAATAAAATAATTTCTTTTATTTTATTTCTATAATTCTAAGGTCTACAACTTTCATGTTGAACACTTTTTCCAATTCAACCTCTAAATTTGGTCGTTGGGTCCCACAAGTGACACCTTTTGTAGTGAATCGTTTCCTAAGAACAATTTTAGTAATTTGGGAATAAATCACTCAAATAAATTCCAAATTAAGTGATTCTTATATAATTTTACAGATAAGTTTAATTTATAAAACTTTCATGTTGACCATATATTAATTCAACTCACAATGAGATTCGTGGGCCCAAAAAGTAACACTTATTGATTTAAAGACTATTACACTATTTTAGTTATAAATATCTTATATGAACTTAGAATTTAATGGTTATTATCTTTTTAGAAATATAATTTCAATATAGACAATATTTATTTTGAACACATTCTTAAAATTAATCAATATAAGGTTCAAAATTGAGACACCATCATCACTATATGTAATTTTAGGATAGACACTCTAGCAATGGGTGAATTTCAGATTATTTATTTCCTGAATATTTTTGGACATGTTAATGTTAGTATTTCTCTACAAAAATTTTCATATTTGTCATTCATTTTATAAAATGTGACTCCATAATTTCATATTCACAAAATTAATTCATTTTATAAGGTTTTAAAGAAGCTCAAGAGGGCTACTTGATAAGCATTTTAATGTTCTACATCAATACCTTGCTATCCATTTTAATTATCCATCTGATTGCCTTTTGTTTGGGCCCACTAACTGGCCTATTAGAGCCTTGAGTAAGCAAGGATTAATCCTCTATAATTAAGCTTAATCAACTAGCTCAAATCACATGAATTTCAGCCCAAATAGTTAGTGTTAGTAGGCTGTACTTCCTCTAACTTAACTTTTTTTCCCAACTACTATAATTGATTCTCAATATAATGAATGTTGAACCATGTTATCTAGCTTAATTTTGATGATGAACATTCTTAACCAAGTATATTTTGATGATGAGCAAAAGTATAAGTGAAACATTAAGGTACTAACATCTTATTTTCAAGAATGTTCTAGAAAGTTTAAATAATTCAACTTGAATATGATGACAAAAGGAAGATATGAAATAAATGCTCTTTCAATATTAAGTATATAAACTTTATATATACTTAATTCCAGAAAATAGAATTTCTGAAGCATTGAAGACATGCTTTGGAGTTAAAAGAAGCAGCTTCAAAATCACTTTAATGCACTTCGAAAAAGATTGGATTGCTTCAGAAATGTACTAACGAATTTCAGAGTGGTTGCAGTTCACTTCGCAAAGAATGCAGAGAGACTTTAGAGACAATTAGTAAGCTTCGGACAAGTCTGTGAGTAAAAACAGAAAGCTTCGGAATTGTTAAGGCATACTCTGAAATCCTCTTTATAAGCTTCGAAAATCATCATGCACACTTTGAAAAATATTAAAGGATACTTTGAAGATCTTACAATGCACTTCAGAAATAATCAAGATTACTTCGGATAAGTTACAACACCTTTCAAAAATAATCAATAGAGCTTTGGAATTATCAAGAATGCTTTGAAAAAAGCACAAAGAAGCTTCGAAATTATCAAGAATGCTTTGAAAAAAGCACAAAGAAGCTTCGGACAAGTTACAAGACACTTCAAAAATAATAAGACAAGCTTCGGAGGTAATCAGTTATGCTTCAGAGTAAACAGACATGCTTTAGAGAACTTCAAGCTAAGTTTTGGAATAGATTCATACAATCTTTGGAGATGTCAACCAACTTCGAAGATGTTAAGTCATGCTTCAAAAATGTTTGAACAGGCTTCGGATCACTTTTTCAAAGACATTATAAGTTCAGAAAATCTAAACTTTTATCTGCAAATGAATGTCGCAACTGAGTAGGATTAAAATTACTTCTAAAAATCTGAAGAAAATAATTCAGATAATCCAAAATTAGTTAAGACACCAACTATTTACTCGTCTCTTAGGGACACCTGATACAAAAAGTGAATGTTTGGAAAATTCAGTGATAGAAGTAGCAAACTGATACCATAAGGTAGCAAAGTTAGATGTCAGACAAAGGATAAGGTTAAGAAAAAACAATTGAACATTTGAATGTCTGCCAACGAAAAAATCTCTCTCAACCTATAAAAGAGAGATTCAGAAACAAAGAAAATAACCCAATTGAATGTCATTCAAACTTTGCTAATCACACTAAGAGCATTCAAAACCTTCCTTCCAAGCTTAACTTCAACGAATACAACTTAGTCAGAGCTCTCCAAGTTCAAATCTCTACTCGATCAAGGAGTTTGAATCTTTTACTCTTACTGCTTATTCTTTTACTTAAAATTCTGAATCTTTATATAAGTCAGCCTAATTAAGATGCATTTAACTATACACTTCTTTTAGTGTTTAGCAACTCCAGCCGAGTGCTTGGGGTTTATATATTGAGATAAGCAAGTAGAGAATTTACTGAAAAGGTGTAAGTTTGTTGGTGAGCTTTGAAAAACCAACAGCTAATATAAGTTTCTAGTTAGCTTGGAAAATCAGTAAGTTAGTTAGTAAGTTTGTTGTAAAACCAATGTATATTTGATCAAGTTGATCAATAGAGAAGACTGACTCAAAGGAGTAGGAACCTAGGAAGGGCCGAACCACTATAAAAATCTTATGATGTTCATTTTGCAATTTGTTTTATTTATTCTTGCAGCATCATAATCATCTAATTTGTGTCAAAAGTTTTTAAAATTTAATTCACCCTAGCTCTTGAGCTACCATTACATAAGGGACCAACAAGTGGTATCAAAGCAAGTTTCATTAGTTAAATCTTGATTACCAGTATATTAACTTGTGAAGAGAGTCAAAATGACTAGTATATTCCACAATACATCTGCTGAAGGATAATCTATTTCCAGACCTCCTCTATTTGATGGAACAAATTATGGGTATTGAAAAATGAGAATGCAACATTTCTTGACTACCATAGATTAATAGTTGTGGCTTGTAGTGAAAAATGGAAAGAATGTCACCAACACTGAAGATAAATATACTATAGAGGATTTACAAGCAGTAGAACGTGATGCTAAGGCAAAGAGTTGCCACTATTGCGCTTTAACCTCTTCTGAGTTTGAAAAGATTTCTGCATGCGATTCTGCTAAAGAAATCTGGGATTAACTTAAGGTAGCACATGAAAGTACAAACTAAGTAAAGGAGACTAAGATAAATATTCTAGTATGGGAATATGAAGCCTTCTCCATGAAGGGATTAGAAACCATTTCTGAAATGTTTGGAAGATTTCAGAAAATCACAAACAACCTATAGACCTTAGGAGAAAAAAAAATGAAGGGACCAAGCTAGTAAAGAAAATCTTAAGATCTCTCCCTAAACACTGGTTGCCTAAAGTGATTGCTATTCAAGAAGTAAAAGATCTAATGAAGGTAATAGTAGAAGAATTCATGGGATCACTCATGACCCATGAAGTACTAATGAAGCAGAAAGCACCAGATGAAGTCAAAGGTAAGAAAACAATAGCCTTATAAGTAGAATAAAAAAATGAAGAATCTTTAGAAGATGCCTCAACCTCTAAAGATGATAAGGATATAGCAATGATAGTAAGAAAATTTAGAAACATCTTCAAAAAGAGAAGATTTGGAAACAACTCCAAAAACTTTAAAAGCAAAGACAAGAAAAAGGAAGTTCCGATCTATTACAACTGCAACAAGCCTGGGCATATGAAGTTTGACTACCTAGAACAAGACAAAAAGCAAGGAGACAAGAAGGAAAGGTATAACTTTTACTTTGATAAAAAGAAATTTTCTAATAACAAGAAATTTGGAAAGAAGAAGAAAGCAATGACTGTATTAGAGATGTTGGAAAACATAATGCAAGAAAGCTCAAGTGAAGAAGAAGAAGAAAATGAAGCTCAATTCAGCTCACTCAGCTCCGAAGAAAAGGATAAAAAAGAACATCATACTCGAATAAGTTTTATAGCTATCCAAAATGATGAGGTAAATTCAAAACCTATAATATTTTATATTGAAGAATTATTAGAAGAACTGTATTTAGATTTCAAAACATTAAAAGCTAAACACAAAGAAACTAAAAGTGAACTTGAAAGAATAATTAATGAATGCTCATCATTAATTATGTTCTTATTAAGAGAATGCTCTAAATTAAAATAAGAGAATACATTGCTCAAAACTGATCAAAATATCAATAGAGAACATGATCAAATTAAAGCAGAAAATCATGCTCTTAGAGAACCTTAACTACTACCTTGTTCAAACTTAAAACAATATAGGAAACCAAAGAAAGAATAATCATAAAAGAAAATCAGAACCCAAATAGAATATGATTTGGATTCCCAAGATAGTTGCTAAAGTTGTAAATGCAACTAGATATCCAGAAAATAGTTTAGTCGCACCTTGAAAATAATAGATGCCAAAATACTCTACTACTAACCCACCTGGACCCATTCCTAAATGGGTACCAAAAGTTACAACTTAAGTTTATTACTACAGGTGTGTTTGAGAGCCACGGAGAATAGCAAGTAGTACATTGATAGTGGTTGCTCAAGACATATGACAGGAGAAAGAGAGTTGTTCACAGAATTTAAAGCTAAGAATAGAAAAATAGTTATCTTTAAGGATAATGGAAAAGGTAGAGTGGTTGGAATTGGTAAAATTAGCCAACCTCCCTCTATTGCAATTTCAAATCTTTTACTAGTAGAAGGATTAAAACACAATCTTTTGAGTGTAAGTCAATTTTATGACAATGGTTACAAAGTTGTGTTTGAATCTTATACTTGTTCTATTTTAGATAGTACAAATTCAGTTATAGTACTTGGAAAGAGACATGAAAATGTGTGTATTTGGTAGATTTATGTGATATCTAAGTTAAATGTCTTGCTGTAAGTGAAAATAAACCCATGTTATGGCATAACTAGGACATGCCAACAAGAATCTGATTGGAAGATTGTATAATGAAGATCTAGTTGTTGGGTTACCAAAACTCAAATTTGACAATACGTTATGTTATACTTGCATAAAAGGCAAGTAGGTAAAAGAATTATTTAAATCAAATAAAAAAGTATACACAACTAAAGCTCTTCAATTGCTAAATATGGATTTAGTTGGTTAAACAAGAAGAAAACATTACGCATATGTCATTGTAAATGAATTTAGTAGATTTACCTGGGTAATGTTTTTAACATCCAAAGATGAAGTATTTTCATTCTTTGAGGTATTTTCCAAATGTGTACAGAATGAACAAAGCTCTCATATAGTAGCCATAAGCAGTAACCATGGTAAAGAATTTAAAAACCATAAATTCACTGATTTCTGTAAGAATACTGGAATTCTTCAAACTTTCTCTACACCAAGAATACCCCTATAAAATAGAGTATCTGAAAGGAAAAACAAATCCTTACAAGAGATGCCAAGGATATTGTTGAGTGAATCTAGTCACCCATAATATTTTTGGGGTAAAGCAATGAACATAGCATGTTATATTATTAATAGAATCTTTGCTAGATACTCAACAAAACTCTATTTAATTATACTATGGGAAGAAATCAAATATATCATATTTTCATGCTTTTGGGTGTAAATGCTTTATTCTCAATAATTGAAAAGAAAATCGAGGGAAATTTGTAAATAAATCTGATGAAGGCATCTTCCTTGGTTATTCTATTATTAGTAAAGCATTTATAGTCTACAATCTGAAAAATAAGACTGTAGAAGAACCTATTCATGAAAAATTTGACAAAAATACTAACTCCTCTATGAGGCCAAGTGATTTTGATGATGAGACAACTGAACTAATAACCTCAGTTAAGAAAATGAAAATACAAGACAAGGAAGGAGAACCTTCTTAATCAGAAACACAGATGGATGAAGAAGAAACAAAAGATGAATCATTTATCATTGAGGTAAACAATGAAGGTAATGATATTTTTCATAAAGATTAGAGATTTATGCATGATCACCCTGAAAGTCAGATAATTGGTGATATATATGATAATGTTAGAACCAGATCTTCATATCACCAAGTATGTGGCAATTTTGCTTTTATTTCATGAATAGAAACAACTTGCATAGAACAAGCTTTAGAAGATGGAAACTAAATGGGTCTTTAAGAATAAATTAGATGAATCTAGAATTGTAGTATGAAATAAAGCAAGATTAGTAGAAAATGGTGATGTCGGGAGGAAGGCATTGATTTTGAAGAATCATATGCTCCTGTTGTAAGGATTGAAGCCATTAAAATACTTCTTGCATTTGCATCCTTTATGAATTTCAAATTATATCAGATGGATGTCAAAAGTATATTTCTGAATGGAGTTATTAATGAAGAAGTCTATGTAGAACAACCACCTAGGTTTGAAGATCCTCATAATCCAGAACATGTATTCAAACTCAAGAAAGTCCTCTATGATTTAAAACAGGCTCCTAAAGCCTGATATGAATGTCTAAGAAAATTTCTCATTGAGAAATATGTCTTATTGATTCCAAAGTGTATAGCGATAACTCCAAAACTTTCATGACAACTTCGAAATATACTATGACGATTCTGAAGCTTTCTTATTAACTCCAAAGTGTACTATGAGGACTCCAAAACTTTTATTTTGTTTCTAAAGCTTGATATGATGACTCTGAAACTTGTCTTGTTGGTTCCACGTATGCTATGATGATTCCAAAGTTTATCTATTGACTCCAAAGTATGCGTATGATGACTCTAAAGGATGCTGTGATGTTCCGAAGCTTGTCTTTGGCTGACTCTAAAGCTTTCCAATTAACTCTGAAGCATGTTTTAATGTTTTCAAAGAGGTTCCTGTTGACTTTGAAGTATGCTTTGAAGACTTTAAGATCTCTATTTTCTTATTTTAAGTATATATAAAATTTATATACTTATTTTTCATGAGTATTAACTAAGTTTCTTCTTTTGATCATCATGAGGATTATTCTCCAATTAAGTATGGGATAATATTTTTGCAATATGCTTAACAACAAATTGTTAGTATCGTAATGTTTAACTCATGTCTATACTCATCATCAAAACTTACTTAGTTTAGAATGTTTATCATCAAAATCAAGCTGGATAGAATGTTCAATATTCTCCCCCTTTTTGATAATGACAAAACAATGAGTGATATACCTTTCAAAACTTGTCTAATAATAAACTTAAAGTAACTTAATGTATAGATATTTTAATAAAATTTCTATTGATTAATTAAGTGCAGCTCCTCTTGAATGGATGCACAATATTTTAACTGTATTTCATACAAAATAAATTTTTAAAATTTTCATGTACATCTTTTCTTAGTTTATTTTCTCCCCATTTATACATTCACATTTTCTCTCCCTTTTTGTCATAATAAAAAAGGTGAAAAGAAACAAACAATAATATTGATGATCAAAATTGCATACATATAAAATCATGTCATTGATAAATTTACAGATACAACATCTGCACAAAGTCAAAATTCTTTACAAAAAGAAAGAAAAATTATATTAGAGAAAAAATGTAAAAGGCAGTAGTGTCATTAAGATAGCTTGGGTTTTTTGTTGTAGGAAAAGAAAGGTGGAAGAGGGGGTTTGGGTTGAGAAGATGATGGTGTAGCAGAGATCTTAGGTGTTTTGGAAGATGATTTGGGTCTTTTTTGGATGAAAAGTAGATCCTTGGAAATTGCTATAGTAGTTTCATGTGTTTAAGCTATAGTTTCATAGCTTGATATATAGATAAAGTCAATACGCTCTCAAAATTTTGGGTCTAGCAGTTTAGGAAATGCTATAGAGTCCCTTTTAAAAGGGCTTCTGTATTGACATTCAAACAAACTGTGTACTTCTAATAGTACATGGTAATTCTTTCAAGAGAAGCCTTTTGCGTTCCTTGGGAGGTAGGATTCTTGGCTTTCTCTTAGTTTGGAGGATGAAGGCTATGTTGAAAAGGGTGGTTTGGGTTGCGGTTTTGGTTTGGGGTTGGTAGAAGGTGGTGGCGAGGATTTTGGTTTTTGAAAAGTAACTAGTGGGGATTGTATCTGTCTTATTCTATCTTGAATAGATGGATCTGAAAGTTGAGGATATCAAAGAAGGAGATTGTCAACAATGACCTCTAAGTTGGCATTAGTATAGAAAGAGTATTCTTCCTTGGTGAGAAAAAAGAATTGATTAGGACCTAAGGGAGATCGAAACACTTTTTTTATTGGTTTTGATGTTGGAAGCATTTGAAGAAGTTTTTGAGAGTACTCTTGAAGAATTGACTCTCTATCAGAAATGTGAATTCTAGGACCTTTGGGACTCAATAGAGGACTGGGAAGAAGTTAAATCCTGCGTAGAATGTTAGGACCTCAAGTTCTAAAATGGCAATTCTTGAGGGGGTATAATGATGTTTTGAGAGTGAAACATTCTACCAACTTCAAAATTAATTTTGGTTTTATTTGCAAACTTAGAGAAAGTCATCCTAATTAGATTGGCAATATGAATAAGGATGTTAGGATTATCAAGAGTTAGTTTTAAAGGAGTTAGAGGTTTTCTTTATGTTGACAAATTAAGAGTGAGTCTCATTCTGGTGGAACTTGATCAATTCATTCAGAAAAGAGTACTCTGTACAAATAAAGATCCTTTTTCAATGAAGCCCAGTTCATCAAATATTCCTGGGGGAAGAAAGTACTATTTAGGAATTGGTGCTGTGATAGGATACTTTCCATATCTAACGATGACTCGATGAGGATTGGAAAGGTAATCCTGGGGCATGGTTGGAAAGACTTCAGGAACTGATAGAAATGAAGGAGAGGCTTGAGTTGGAGGAGATAGACAGATAATTTCAATATATTTACTCTGGTGTTGAGCAATCTCTGAAATTACAGAAGATGATGATGGATGAGGAGGTGAGTGTGAGAGATAAGACATTACTATGAGGGGAGAGTTGGTTCTGATTATGATTGAAAGTGAGTTGGAGGTGGAGAGAAAATGATGGCGATAGGCTTGACCTCTGAATGATTCTGCTAGAGATTGTAGAGAATCAAGTCTTTGATCAATCTTATTAGCTCTTAGGATTATAGAAGACATGAAAGTGGAAAGATTATGATTCATTTTATTCATCTAAATAGCTAGAGTAGATAAATAGTGTTCAATCATTGTTAGTCTATCGTCTAGGTGCTGTGGGATTGGTTGTGTATTGGGAATTGATGAGGTGGATAGTTGATGAGAATCAGTAGTTGAATAAGTGATGGGGATCTGATGGGAGTGTGTGATGGCATGGTTGTTGCTTCTGTTTCTTCAAATACATTTTTTCTCAAAGTTTCTTTCAACAATTCTTCTATGACAGTTCTTTATTCCTCTCTTAGAACTTCTTCTATTTTCTCGACTTTAGATTGATCTTCTCTGCTAGAGAATTCTTCTCTTACTTCTACTAGTGGACTCATAAATTCTTGTTTTTCTGTTTCTTCTTCTTCTTCATGTGAGGAAAGCTCTTGCCTTGGTTTTGTGCCCTATTACCCCCTTTTTGTTCTTTCATCAGGCTTAGATCCCTTTAATTGAGTTGCTCTTCTAGGTTTTTTAGTGATCCAACCTCGTGTTGTTGGCTTAAATCCCATCCTTTTCAGAGTCTTTTCATCCAATGTGTTTGTATTCCTTGAAAGTTTTTCATTTTCATTTGAAAAGTTTACTCCTGCTTCCCTCATCAGTTTTGTTAGAGTCATTCCATAAGGTAAGGGAAATCTTGTGGTGCTCTTGATCAAGTGAATGTGATCTAACATTAATTTGGCTAGATTCGTTTTTCTCTTATTCTTCAATGCCCACATTATTTTGGCATCCTTTTCAGACACATCACTAGTAGCTCCTCTTCTGGGATAAACATTGTTCATAATAATAAGATATTCTAGTTTAAGATTCACATTTAGATGACTAGCATGAAAATAATTTTCCTTTTTATCTATAACTTATATATTCATCCCGACAACGGTATCTTAACCATTCAGATACTTCTAATTACATACCAAAGACATCAAAATTGAAGATTTTCCTTTTACTATTCTCCTATCCTCATATCTTTCTGAAAATCTGGAGTAATCAGATGAACTATTCAGAAAGATTACCTCAAGTGTATTGTAAGGCCCTGAAAAATTTCAAAAATGCAAAATTTTGCTTTTGTAAAGTTTCAGTAATTTTTGCTAGGTTGTATAATTAAAATTTTGAGAAAATTATTATGAAAAATTTATGAAATGAGTGGATTATTAATATAAACATGATGATGAGGTTGAGAATGTATCAAAGTGTGTTAAATA
Source organism: Pouteria campechiana (assembly GCA_036873735.1). NCBI lineage: Eukaryota > Viridiplantae > Streptophyta > Magnoliopsida > Ericales > Sapotaceae > Pouteria > Pouteria campechiana. Next base: position 11,110 of record JAYJMB010006039.1, read on the forward strand.
AATTATTTAAGTAAAAAAGAAAATAAATTTAAGGCGGTGGAATGTCAAAGGTGTAAATTAGGAAAAATATTAAATTTTATTATAGAAAAAATAGTAAAAATGGATTAAAAATACATATTAATGTGAGGGTGATGAGGACATATAATAATCAATGATTCATAGGTGAAGAAAGATCAAACATTGCATCTGGATAGCTGAAAAATCAAGTTGTCGGTAATTTTTGGCAAATTTTAGTTAAAATCAAATTTAATTAAGAAATAAATAATAAAATTATGCAAAGATTATATT
>JAYJMB010006040.1:0-11396 GCA_036873735.1 Pouteria campechiana
GAGTAACGACCCCAGGAGGGCGGGGCGTTACACCCCTGCATTACTCTGATCATAGCACAATCTTTATTCATAATTTTACTTACAATTATTATAATTTCACATCACCTCACAATCACCCTTGTATCACTTTCATGATATCTATCATACACGGATAGACGTTTAGGTGCCTTATCACTTTAAGGTGCATACTCATGATGCACATACTATTATAACAATTTCTCATTCTTACAGTCAATTACATACAGAACCTTCCATCCCTACATTGGGATATATTCGCTCATGCCTAATCAACCTTACTATTAGGGCATCAATCAGCCTTATCACTAAAGTCTATCCAATCTCAAATCATGTCCCTAACAAGTTTTATCACATTTTGCCTAATTACAAAGGCATCCATAATCGCATGTCATTATCATTTTCCAATCATACATCTAATGGATTTTTTTCTTTATAATTTTGCACTCATATGAATCTAATTTACATTTTATACCTATATCCCAATATTAGGTTAGGCCTCCACCCTAGATGGGTGTCAAGTCATATCAGTTGGTGTCACAGTTAAACCCTAGGCCATTAGGGCCTCCACCCTACACAAGTGTCAAATCATGTCTGGGCTATCCAGGCATCCACGCCAAGCCCTAGGCCATTTGGGCCTTCATATCATATCTGGCCATGTAGGCCATGCCTCGAAGGCATATCTAATCTAGCCATTCAGGCCATCCCGCTAATCAAGCATATCAAATCTAGCTATTCAGGCCCTCCCGCCATTTAAGCGTATCCAATCTGGCCATTCGAGCCATCACGCCATTCGGGTGTATAATATTAGGCCACATAGGTCACCCTTTCCTTTTCAATGTATAATTAGTAATCCCAGTAACCCCGACTACGAAGGTGCTAGATTCATGGCAACGTTCTCATTACTGCCTATGACATCGTGCCTTTATTACAGCTCAAAGAATTCACCGTGGCCATCATCATCTACCGAGGAACTCAGATCTACTATTGCCTTAGACACTATCATGATGGTTTTTCTAAGCTAACCACCAACTTGTTGGTTATACACAGGTGGTTTTCAAGAGCTCACCATCAACTCCTGATGGCTTTCATGAGCTTATCTTCAACTCAATGTACTCTAGTGGTTTTCATGAGCATACCACCAACTCCTAACAGACCTTACTATATCAAGCTCAAGCATCTATATATCACTCATACAATTGTTCATCAACATCGTATTCACATTATCAAAGCATTCTCATATTCATTTCACATCATCCATTAGAAACCATAATCAATTCAATCTATATGGCATTTCCCATGAATCATTAACACTCTATCATCAATCCAATATATGAGCAATTCAACTCATGACAATACTATGCAATCCACGCATTTAAAGTGTACATATTCTTATTATATCATTTATTATTCAATTTCACACATCAATATACAAAATTATACATATTCAAAATCAACTTTGCATACATTATGCATCATGCTAGCATTAACACATAAATTCAAAATATCATGCTCATACCCATAACATTTCAAATTTCATGACAACGCAGTATGCACTATCCCCATGCATACATTCCCATCATTAACACATGAATATTCATCAAGATAGAACATATTCTTTCAACACTACCAAAGTAAGTCATCATTACTAACATACATATCTCATCAACCTACTTACGACTCAGACTCACCATATCATTAAATTCATCTTTTGAAATCCTTTAATTATTTCCATGTTCTCATGGGTTCATCAACTTATACTGGAATGTCATTTTCTATTTCATTCAATAGTTATTTCCATCATGATTTAGGGCTCATCACTCAAACTAGACTTATCACACAGATAAGTTACTGGGCTTTGATACCATTTGTAATGCCTTGCACCCCCACCCTATGCATTTTGACCATGCCACACCAGAGCCTATACGGGATGCTACCGTTTCCCTTCTTCTTAAGGAAAGAATTCCCATAACCTCTCCATTTCCTTATTTCTAAGGAAAATTTTGGCAAAATTTGGGCAGAGTCTACCCAGTATTGTGTATATAAACCTGTACATACATTTATACATCATATAAATTTACATTTAATAATGATACAACATTAACATAAACCCTCATAGTCACCCAGAACAAGCTTAGCCCCATGATGGCAATACATGTCTGAATTAATTTGCATCTATTTCAATTACATAATGACATGCCAATAATTTTACAACACTATACATAAACTAGAATATATCTCTAATTAAATTTATATAGTTTTGAATACATATACATAACACCAAAAATTTCAATCTATAATTTATACAAACATAATAAAATCAATGTCTTCAAGCTCTCTTGCTTGACCTGTCAGCTAAAAATATATAATAAATAGGTGTGAGTACGAACAAACTCAGTAAATAGGCATAATAGAAAATAATAATTAAAATAATAATATGTTTACATTCATGTGATCATTGTATGATAATCCATGCAGGCAATCCATATCATAACAGTGTCATTCAGGCATAATACACAATCCATACTAAAATGTGCCATTCTGGCACAACACACATTAATACCATATTCTACCCAACACCTCAATCATGCCTTTTAGGCATTTCACTTCTAGTCACTTTGGGTGCATCATAACTATGTCATTCAGACATCCTATATTAACTTATATCATTACTCTGTACCCCTCATAACTATGCTACCATATTTGTGCCATTTGAGCAACTCATATCCACTAGTGCCTAACAGGCATCCACATACCTTGTCTCTTTTACATAATTGGGATATTCTTTATCCCCACTAAGCTTACGTAATAACAATAAGAATTTGAGACATAACTAGTCTCAACAATATAAAACTAATATCAAACATTATTCCTAGGATCTCCAAAATCTCCATTTATAAACATATGCTTGTAAATAAATGAATACAAATAATGGGATACTCACTATCCCTTTTAAATAATATATTTGAAGAATAGCCTACTTACTGAATCACTATAAACTCCTCAAGCGACATGCTTTTTCATCCTTATCAGATCATACTGTACAAGGCAACAATCACATTCAATCACAAGAAGATTTCAGTCCAGCATATCATGACAATCAATTACTCTTTTTACACATCATTAATTAAACAAGGATGTCACACCATCATTCATTGTTAAACCTATCTATCTTTCGAGTGCATAACTATCTTTAGCATGCAACACTACACTTTAACATTACTAATCATTCCTCTAGGCATGTAATTCAATAGACATTGATGTAATGCCTCGCAAGCATTCATAACTTGTAAGTTGTTCTATAACATGAGATTTGGGACTTTATTCCCAGTTACACATCATGATTCTATAGCATATTCAATATCAAATTTACCTTAATAACATGCTCATCAAGCTTATATAACTCAATTAAACTAAGCATAACTATGTTTTTATGTAAAACCCCCATGTTTACTATTCATAATCAACTGTTTACATCAGAAACTCATACATAATCATATTTAATCAAGTTCAAATCATGGCACAACCATTGGAATCTAGTTATAAATCACACATTTTTATCTATTTCATCATTCAATACCAATTTTGCCCCTATGGTTACTGTTCATGGATGGTGTTAATGCATAATCATGATTAATCAAGTCTAAATCATGCCAATCATGTTGTAAATCATATATTAATCAATTTCCCTATAAAGCCCAAAATCCATAACGTAAACTCCATGAAAATTTCACCATTTCATTATTCATGATTTGGGCATAACCCTAGCAACCCAAATTTATGATTTCTCATGCCCAAAGTACCATAATCAACCCATAAAATCATTTCCCCCATGATTTCCATGTCAATTTCATCCTTTTTCCTCAAAATTCCAAAATTTCAAAACCTTAGAAATGAAAAATCCAGAATCAAATGGGGAAAAAAGAATTTACCTTCAATTTCAAGTGTGGCTTTCGTCTTCCCTCATCTTTCACTACAAATCTTCAAGAATCCACCATGAATCACATCCAATTGGGTTCCCATCCATGGTACTATCCCCAAATAGCAAGAAAAGGGAATTTAATCCCTAAATCAATGATTGTCCATCAATATCTAGGAGGATTCTAGCCTAAATCATCAAAAAATTGAGACTAGGGTGATGAATTTTCATGGCTAGGGCATGGGAACCAAAGGAGGGAAGAAGGAAGAAAAGAAAATAGAAGTCATGGACTGAACCAACCTTAAAAATCAAACAGCTGACACTGGCGCCGCAGCCTCAAATTTGGAGCATCGGCCCCAAAAATTTCTGCCCAACATGCCTTTTCAATGCTAGGCGTCGCGACCTCAAATCGTGTGCAATAGATAGTCCTACTAAATTGAAAATATCTCTCTCATATGATGTCAAAATAATGAAATTCTTAAAGCATTAGAAAGATAACTTCAAGATTTATAACTTTTATGTTAAATACATTTTCTAAATCATCATCCATATATGTCAAAAGTTTAAATAAAGTTACCCAATTCAGTAATCTTGGTAATTTTTACCTATATGGAGCAATTTCAGTATATTGATCATAAATTTCTCATACAATATTAGAATCACATGATTATTAATTCATTGAAAAGAAAATTTCAAGATCTATAAATTTTATGTTTAACACTTTTCCAAATTATTCCATTATCTATGTCAAAAATTGATTAGAAATGACCCATTTTTATGCATCATAAAAATACATAAAATGGCCCTCATAAAATATAACTTTTATTCAAATTTTCCCAAATGATAGTTTATGAAAAAGTTTCAAAATTTTCCTCTATTTTTAACACCCCAGGTGTTACTCCTTTGAAATGGTATAAATGTAGCTCTGAAGTTCTTTGTATGTTAAAGCACCTTGGAGTGAATGCACTTTTTGGAGTCTTGAGTTCTTAAGATTGTATCTTATTAATTACACTCGAGAGACTATTTCTTTTCTATTGGAAATTCTATTTATAAGTTCCAAATCCATTCTAGCCATGAACGGTTACTTATAATAATTTTTCGACCAAAGCAAATTATGTTTTCAACACTCAACATAATCTGCCTTATAAGCTTGCTTCAAAACTTTTAGACCTTCTGAAGGTCAATTGTCTTATCAATTATCATTGCCGCATTACTTTAGAGCTTTTGAAGCTCTCTTTTAGATCTTTTGAACTTTAGTATGGTTTGAACTTCATTCTAGCAATACACTTCAGATCATCTAAAGTTTGTCTTTTAACCTCCGAAGTTCCATCTGGCGACTGACTATTCCAACGACTATATTTTTCCTTCTGAAGCTTGTGTTCATCATCTTAAGCATACTCTAAAGATATGCTGAACATGTTCTGAATCTTTCAAACATAGCTTTTGGATCTTTTGATGGCTTTAACATCTTTTTAAAATAATTTTGAGATCTTCAGTCTTGTACCCTCCATTTGAAGCATCTTTTGAAGATACTCTTAAGCTTGGAACACTTCTTCTTCTCCCTAAAACTTCTTCTTCTTCTTCTTCTTCTTCTTCTTATTTTGAAGCTTTTACTCCCTTTTGAATATACTCAAAAGCTTCTTGTTTCCCTTTTGAATTCAAAGTTCTCCCACTAAAACTTCCAGACGCCACTTCTAAACTTCTAAAGCTCATGTTAATCATCCGAAGCATACTTTGAAGCTTTTAGATTTGGCTTTCAAATATTCTAAATTTGTCTGTGTCACCTCTAAAGCTTTTTCTGAGTTCAAAAATCTCAACAGCATGTCATTGACTTAATTCAAGTCATTAAACAAGTTTTGTTAATCATCAAAATCAAATACCTAGGGTCAACACATTATTGTGGCACAAATGTTTTGGACATACCAATATGTACATGATTAAGAAGCTTCTAAAATTAACCTTAGTAAAAGGTTTACCAAAAAATAAAAAGTAATGTAATTATGTGTCTGATGTATGTCAATTTGGTAAACAAACCAAAGCTTTGTCAAATCAACATTTTTAATGTCCACTTTAAAACCTCATGAGTTATTGCACATAGACCTTTATGGACCTACAAGAACACAAAGCTTGGCTAGAAAATAGAGTGGATATGTTATTGTTGATGACTTTTCAAGATATACATGGGTATTGTTTCTAGGTGGAAAAAATGAATGTTTTGAGCTTTTCAAGAAATTTCATCACAAAGTTTAGAAAGAAAGTTAACCACAAATACTTTCAATTTGAAGCAATCATGGAAGAGAATTTGACAATAATCAATTCATTGAGTTTTGTGATAAAGATAGTTGGCTAAAAGATAGCAAATATGAATTATCTAATAAAGTGGCCATAAGGATAGTAACCTATGAAGAATTGGATTGAAATCATAAAACCCTAAGGGGAAGAAATAAAGGATTAACTTGTTTGAAATGGAAATCAAATAAGAGAGGGAGTTTGGAAATGTTTTAATGCATAACAATGAGGGCTTAAGGCCAGGCTAAAAGATATATAACATATAAATGAAATTTAGAAATTTAGCTTGATAACTTGAAGTGACTTGATTAATGTTGCTTTTGTATGAAAAATATATAAGGTGAAGTTGAATTGGCTTGATTAGAGCTATCCTAGTATAATCAGCATAATTATAATTATATAGGTAGGGATTGGGAACAGAGATTAGATGGAAAGCAAAGAGTGAAGTTATGGAAGCATTGTAAGGTAAGTAGGTTGTGCCTGTTGATTGTGTGACTGGATGGGGATAATGATTATCTCATAATTGATCTAATGATATGCTTATATGTGGATGTATGGATTAATGCTTGTATATGTGAATTGTACGGGATTCTCAGTATCCTAGTGTTTGTTCTATGCGATGTGTGTATATGTGAGTATTGGGATTAACGGGGATCCCAAGATGTATAATTTGGAATAAGGATGCTAAGATGTAAACATATGTTTAAATATTATGTACTATAGATTCGTATTATCTTTTATTGATGTATGGCTTGATGGGATGGAGGATATCCCCTATTGATACTTGCTAGTGTTATTCTAGTGTATGGATGTCTGGATGAAGGGATCGTAGTCATCCCATGAATGTAAATTGTGGTATATACATGTGTGTTATGTATATGTGTGATTTGGGATAGGTGACCATCCTAGGATGTGTAATTTTCTTTGGAATCTGAAATTGATGTTGTAGTCTTTTGTTATATGATGAAATCATACTGTGACATGTTAGATGTTGGTTTGAGTTTGGAAATGTATCTATTTGCGTTGGTTTGTTGGATGCTTTATGGATCCCTGTTTACTTGGATGGATGGGATTTTGTTGATTTCGAATGAATTATTGATTACCCCATAGTCTACTTATGGAGTTGATTTAGACTCATCGTTGTTTTATTTTTTTAGTTCACAGGCCAAGCCATGGAAGTCTATATTGGGGAGAAAGTAAAGGAAGTTGTATTTATTTTCTCATAATGTATTGGGATTAGAATCCCTCATGATAGATATGTATAACATGATCCAATGTTGTATTTTTCTTTAAGATTTCTTGCACTACTATATTTTTATATCCATGATTGGGAATTTTATATGATTGTGAATTATGAGCAGGTCATTGTATATTTGTGTATGTGGATAGATATGGATAGATATTGTAATGTAGGAGTGAAAAAATATATTCATTTCAATCATGATGTAGCTACGATACTGGGGGAGCCTGTAGAGTTTTATGGATGTTGTGTGAATGAATAGAGTAATATTGGAGTGTGTAATTATAAGGCCCTTAAAATTCCATGTAAATTTCAGTTGTTGTAAATTTTTGCCGATTCGCCAAGAAGTGTATTGGAGTATAATTAAATTTTTGAAGAATCTATATGAAACATTTATGGAATTAAGTAGATTATTAATATAAATATGAAGATGATGTTGGGAATACATCAAGGTGGGTCAAATAAGTGATTTAATTGAAAGAAAATGAATTTAAATGGGCAAAGTATCAGATGTATGTATATTAAAAAATATTAAATTTTATTATAAAAATAATTTGAAAATGAATGGAATATTCATATTAATGTGAGGATGAGAAGGCGTACATTAATCAATGATTAATAGGTGAAGAAAAATAAAAAAAACATGTAAAAGGGCAAAATACTAAATTTGTCGATAAATTTTAGAAATTTTTGGTTTAAATCAATTTTAATTAAGAAAAATAAATTAAATTATGAGAAATGATAAATTTAATGCATGAAAAATTAATATGAGCATATGATTTATGAAATGGGCACCCTATACATGTTAAAAACAATGATTAATGCAAGTTTATAAAGTTCAAGAGAGTGCATGTGCATTGAACCAAAATAGGCTACAAATTACCATAACAATTAGCTTATAAATAAGCAATGCAACCCATTTCTTCCTTATCTCCCTTATATAACCCCTGCCCATGCCTTCCCTTGCTAACTTTGAGCCCATCCCATCTCCTAAAATTCACAAATTCACTTAGTATGCTTAAAAGGTTTGGAAGCAAACTTCAAGTGGTGGAGATTGAAGTTGAGGGCTATGGTTTTCCTCTTGGATTAAGTTGTTGTAGCTAGCTTAATTAGCAGATTAATCCCTACAAATGGACCCACTAGGGAAAGCAAAAAATTCAAGTATGGAGTTGTGGCATTATAAACTATCCCCCTTACAAAAGTTTTTTCCTTAAAACTTTAAATGCAGTGTAATTTTCATGATTACCTTCAACCGTCATTCAATTCACATCTTGTATCACTATTCTTATTTAGTTCAACCCAATTGCACATCAAAGATGTCAAAGACATATTAATGGTCATCAATTTCAATAATACTTCATAATTTATAGAAAATAATTATCTATTGAATTTCATGAATTTATCAATAATGAAAGTTCAACATTTAGTTCAATAATTTCAATTAATATTCCCACATCTTGAATTGTAACAAAATATCATTATAAACATAATCACAAATTGATCTCAACAAGATCTAAACAATTTATTCACTCAATCGACAATCAAAATATTCAAGTTTATACAACCTTTGCAATCTTCATGAAAGCAACCGGCATTCATAAAATTCAAACTAATTTTTTCTTACCAATATCATAACTTTACATAATCATGAGCAACATCAAACAGACATGTATAATAATAAATTGTTTTTTCTAACTTATCTTCCATCACAAGGATGGCATCGATTGGATGTCACTCAACTATGATATAATTCATATCACAATGCATATGTAATTTTTAATAAATTCAAAGTACAACAATTTCATAACATATTATACAATCACAACATATATCTATACCAATATTAATATAACAACATCAATAATGGCAATACTATTGCACAATCCCAACTATCCAAATTTCATTTCATTTTACCATCCTATATGTCTCATCATTCATTCATCACTAAATCGGTCTCACACATACAAATGGAACTACTATCATGTGACCAATACTATTCAATATATCTATAATATCATTTGCATGCTCGCAAACAATACCATGCTCAGGAGGCTACAAACCAAGTGGTTTCAACCACCAATCAAGTGGACACAACCACAAGCAAAGTGGACACAGCCACTACCAAATGGCATCAACCATCATCAAAGTGGACCCAGCCACTAACCAAAGGGACTAAACTATCTTATAACTATGGTGTACTTGGGTCTATCCTTACAATCCCAGCTAAGAATGTTATAAGATTCATGACACCATTACCAATGCCATCTATGGTATCTAGCCGTCACTGCAACCTAGGGATTGCAAGTTCTCCATCTACACTAATAAAATAAGCAAAGGAGTCCTACACAATAGGCTGATCAGGCCTCTTTGCCATCACACGTGGCACAATCAAACAAAGCCCTATCACTGGTGGGATCGCAAAATATCCAAAGTAGCCACCCCGGCAGGCATCCAGACCTTAATACACAAATATATCCAAACCTTTAACACATATCAATCCTATTTCAAGAGGCATCCAAATACAAGCATGGACCACAGTCATCCATCCGAGCCTCAATCAAGTAACAAATATCAAATAAATAAATATCCAAAACTCAATCAAATAATCAAAAGTCCAACCTTAGTCGAATGGCCAAACATCCAAACTTACCAAATAACCAAATGGTCAAGTCCTATTTCAATAGTCAAGCCCAAACCAAACTTAGTCCCCACAGTATCCACATTTTCATGTCATCCCGGCACCATTCAAAACTCTAATTATCCTCCCACCACACAACCCAAATGCCTCTTAGGGAATATCACACAATTTCACATTACACATACATAAATTTTCATCCAACAATCCAATCATTGAATCTATAACCCATAGCCAAATTCAATACCGATCAATTACCAAAATAAGCATCCAAAATTAATTACATTATAATGGTATTCCAATCAATATTCAAACCCAAGCATGTACTCTAATCTAAGCATGTATCGAATTCTCAATCAACTTTTCTAGCAATATATAATTTTATCAATTACAATTTATCTCATTTTATCACACAATACACTATCACAATAACATTACAAGTTCACACATAACCAAATAAACAACTTATAAACAAATACCCAAAATTCAAACTTCTATCCTTCCAATTCATAATATCAGCACATTACTTATGATAGCCCACTTGTAATTAAACAAAAGGGGATAGTCACTATCCTCATCTAAAAATTCATTTAATCAAATTTCATAAGCAAAATTATTCAATGGAACATTCGTTGACATATCATCATTTACAATAGCCAACTATAAGCATAAAATACATTAAGCAACATTCAAAATTCCTTACATACATTCAATCAAAACTATTCGATAGCCAACAAAATTCACACAATTTTTTTAATTAAAGGAATCAAATGATTCAATCATAATTCAATTAATCAACCAAGCCAAATTCAATTGCCAGCACTCATTTATGAAACTTTTACAATTTTATCATTTCAAATTTACATGTCTATGTGAAGTAATAATAATTCAAGTATTCAAACAAGATTTATATTTTTAAGGCCCTAGAAATTTCAAAAATATAAATTTCCACTATTGTAAAGTTTCGGTAATTTTTCTAGTGTGGCATACTGTAAAATTAAATTTTTGAGGAATTGTATTATCAACAAATTATAAAAATGGATGAAATATTAATATTAATGTGAGGATGATGAGTACATATGTTAATTAATAATTAATAGTGAATAAAAATTTAAAATTACATGTGGAAAGCCAAAAAATTGAGTTGCCGATAATTTTTAAAAAATTTTAATTTAATCAAATTTAATTAAAAAATTATGAAATTATGAAAATAATAGATGGAAAATTGATTTGGGCATATGATATATCAAATGGATAACTCACATGTGTAAAGAATGATAATTTGATGGCATTTTGAA
>JAYJMB010006041.1:0-11395 GCA_036873735.1 Pouteria campechiana
TATATTTAGGAATCAAATGTGTGCAAAAGATGAAGTATTAGGAGAATAAAATATGACATTTTGCATTCTCATCAGGTAACTTAAGAGGAGAGGTGAATTGAGCTTTTAAAACTTTTGGCGAAATCAAATGACCTAAGTACTGAATGAATAAATAGAATATATTGCACAATACACAGCATAAGATTTTTATAGCGGTTCAACCCACGCTGGGTTCCTACTCTACTTCTCTAAGTCGATCTCCTCTGTTGATCTTAGATTCCGCTAATACCTTGATCAACTTGATCAAATACGCGTTGGTTTTCTAATAAGCTCACCAACCAACTTATTGGTTTTCCAAGCTAACCAGAAACTTTTAAAACTTGTTGATTTTCAAAGCTCACCAATGAACTTGTAACCTTTTAGCAAGTTTCCTACTTACTTATCTCAATATATAAACACCAAGTACTCTGCTTGTGTTACCAAATACTAAAATGAAATGTACAAATTAATACCTCTTACTTAAGCAGACTTGTACATAAAATTTTTAACTTCGACTAAATGAATAAGCAATAAGAGTAGAAGATTCAAACTCCTTAATTGAGAAGCGATTTAAACTTTAAGAGCTCTAACAAAGTTGTAGCCATTGGAGTTGCACTTTGAAGGAAGGTTTTGAATATGCAAAAGTTTTTTTCTTCTTGTGTTTTTTCGTATATTCAATATGTTAGTAGTTTTTTCCTTTGCATCTAAATCCCTCTTTTATAGGCTGAGGCAGATCTTTCTGTTGCTGTCATTGGCAGATTCTCAAATGTTCAAAAATAGTTTTTTTCACCTTACACTTTGTCTAATGTCTAACTTTACAACAATCTAGTATCGGTCTGCAACTTTGTTCTGACTTTTCTTAACGTTCACATTCTTATCAGGTGCTCTAAAGTTACTTCTTCAGTTACTCCAAAGAGACGAGTGAACAAATGTCTTGAATGATTTCGGATGCTCTGATTTTTTGATTTTCTGGTTTTTACTTTGGTAGAAGGTGGAGATGAGGTTTTTGGATTTGGGATAAGGATTGATTTTGACTATATTTGCCTTATCCTATATTGAATAGAAGTGTCATTCATTTGAGGATATGGGAGAGCCAGATTGTCAGCAATGGCCTCTAGATTGGTAGAATTGTAAAATGAGGCTTCTTCCTTAGTGATAAGAAAAAGTTGAAGAGGGCGATGGAAACATTTTTCTAGGAGGCTTTGATGCTGGTAGCATTTGAAGAAGTTTCTCAATGTAAGTTTGAATGATTGACTCTTTATCAGGAATGTGAATTTTGTTGAGAGTCAATGGAGGATTTGGAAGAAGTTGAATCCTATCGAGAGTGGTAGGATTCTGAAGTTCAGAAAATTGATATTCTTAAGGATATAAATGAATAGACTATGAAAGAAACATCCTAACAGTTTCAGAGTTAATTTCTAACCTAGCCTAGAACTCTGAATATGTCATCTTGATTGGATTGAATACATGAAGGAGAATATAAGTATTATCAAAAGTTGGTTTTGGAGGAGATTTTGGAGGAGTTGGAGTATTTCTCCATGCTGGACGGGTGAGTCCCATTCTGGTGGAACTTAATAATTCATTCAGGAAAGAGTTCTCTTGACAAATAAAGATCCTTTTTAGTGAAGCTTAGTTCATCAAATGTTCCTGGGGGAAGAAAGTACTATTTAGGAATTGGTACTGTGATAGGATACTTTCCATATCTAACAATGGCTCTATGAGGATTGGAAAGGTAATCCTGAGGCATGGTTGGAAATATTTCAAGAACTGATGGAGGTAATGAAGGAGAGGCTTGAGTTGGAGGAGATGGAGAGACAATTTCAGCGGGTTTACTCTAGTGTTAAGCAAACTCTAGAATTACAGAAGATGATGATGGATGAGGAGGTGAGTGTGAGGGAGAAGACATCATTATGATGGGAGAGTTGGTTCTTACTGGAGAGAAGTGATATAGAGGTGATGGAAATTAATTTGGAGGTGGAGAGAAATGAGGATGAGGTAGTGAGAAGTAAAGATGATAGGCTTGACCTCTAAATGATTCTGCTAGAGCTTGTAGAGAATCAAGTCTCTGGTCAATCTTATCAGCCCTCAGAATCATAGATGGCATGTCAATGGAAAGATTATGATCCATTCTATTCATTTGAAGAGCTAGAGTTGACAAAAAGTGTTCAATCATTGTTAGTCTATCCTCTAAGTGTTGTGGGATTAGTTGTAAAGGGGGAATTGATAAGGTGGATGGTTGATAAGTATAAGTGAGTCCAATGGGTGAAGGGGATCTAATAGGAGTGTGTGATGGTATGGTTGTTGTTGTTGTTTCTTCAAATACATTTTCTCAGAAAGTCTCTTCCATTATATCTTCTATGATAGTTCTTTGTTCCTCTCTTGGAACTTCTTCTATTCTCTCAGCTTTTGATTGATCTTCTCTACTAAAGAATTCTTCTCATACTTTCACTGGTGGACTCATGAAATATTGTCTTTCTGTTCCTTCTTTTTCTTCATGTGAGGAGAGTTCTTGCCTTGTTTTTGTAACCTGTTCTATGACATCTCCCCTTTCTGTTCTTTCATCAGGTTTAGATCCCTTTAATTAAGTTATTCTTCTAGGTTTCTCAGTGATCTAACCTTGTGCTATTGGCTTAAACCCCATCCTTTTTAGAGTCTTTTCATAAAATGTGTTTGTATTTCGTGAAAGCTCTTTATTTTCGTTTGAGAGATCTACTCCTGCTTCCCTCATCAGTTTGGTCAGAGTCATTTCATAAGGTAAGGGAAACCTTGTGGTGTTCTTGATCAAGTGAATGTAATCTACCATCAATTTGGCTAGATTCAGTTTTCTCCTATTTTTCAATGCCCACCTAATTCTGGCATCCTTTTCAGACACATTACTAGTAGCTCCTCTTCTAGGATAAACATTATTTATAATAATAAGATATGCTAGCTTAAGATTCACATTCAGGTGACTAGCATGCAGATAATTTTCCTTCTCATCTATTTTTGTTTTTGCTAAATCCGAGAATAAATTTGCTCTAGAAGGCATACTATCTCTTCTTCTTCTTTAGGGAAATTGAAATAATTTCTTAAACTCTCTTTGGATAGTTTAATCTCCGTTTCTTCTATCCATAAGTATTGAGATTATAGATCAGTGCTCTTACAAGTCTAGCATATAGACTGTCTCTGTAACTCACATATTCATTTACCTTGGTATCTTAACCATTTAGACACTTCTAACTGCACACTGAAGGCTTCAAAATTGAAAATTTTCCCTTTTACTATTCTCTTATCCTCATATCTTTTTGAAAATCAAGAGTAATCAGATGACCTATTTAGAAAGATTATCTCAAGTGTATCAACTTCTTGTCTGACCTTTTTGGTTCCTCTTCTTTGTGGAGAATCATCTCTTTCCTTTCTTTTGTTTTCTACTCTTTTTGTTCTCACCATTTCTACAAAAAAATCTAGATTTTGGAAAGGAAATGGGACTTCTAGGTGAGGTGTTGCAGAAGGCAGGAAGGGAGATAGAGAGAGTTGAGATTAAGATTCAAAAAGAGCGGGAAGATGGAGAATCTTCTCTAAAAGGGAGGTATCGCTAGTTTGGAGAAAATGAATTTAGGTTTTCGGAGAGATTTCAAACACTTAAATGGTTTGAGTGCTTTCAGATTTGGTCATTTGGTTTAAAAGTCCTCTTAAACACTAATGGTTTTGGTTTTGGATGCTCTGAAAGAGATCCTTCAGAGGCGAAGTGAGCTTCTGAGGCCACAAAGTATGAAATCTGACTTTACTCTGAAATTTTATAAAATGAATTTTTGGAGTTTTGAATTTTAAGTTTTATATATTAATTATCCTTTTTATCCATTAATACATGTTCATATAGGAATTATTACTAAGATAGATAATTAAATATGCATCAAAATATTTCTTGGAAAATGAAATGATATAATGTATTTATTTATGTTTTACACAGATAAGAACACAAAATGGCAAATTTATTTGATAAATTAAGCATTTTATGAACTTAGATCTAGAATGCCTAGTTCTCTTCTTATCATGTTAAATCTTTCTTCTGGAAGTAGTTTTGTAAAAATATCTGCTAGCTGATTTTCTATTGAGACAAATTCTAAGCAAATGTCATGGTTTTTAACATGATCCTTAACAAAATGATGTTTGATTTTTATATGCTTAGTTCTAGAATATAGAACTAGATTCTTGGTCAAATTTATAACACTAGTATTGTTATATCTAATAGGTATATTAACAAAGTTAAGACCAAAATCATTTAATTTCTATTTCATTCATAGAATCTGTGCACAGCAATTGCCTGCTGCTATATATTCAGCCTTAACAGTTGATAATGCAACTGGTGTTTGTTTCCTAGAGAACCAAGAGATAATCATACTTCCTAAAAATTGACAAAATCCTGAGGTACTCTTTCTATCTACTTTATATCCAGCAAAATCTACATCTGAGTAACCTATTAAATTAAAATCTAAACCTTTTGGATACCATAGTCCAAGATTTTGTGTATCTAAAATATATCTAAAAATTCTTTTTTCAGTAATATAATGTGACTCTTTTGAATCTGATTAGAATCTAGCACACATGCAAATACTAAACATTATGTCAGGTCTACTAGCAGTTAAATACAGCAAACAGACTTACCTTTTCTATCTTTATCCATTTTTATTGATGTACTCATTGGCATTCCATACGTTTTTCCATCTTCAATGTTGAAGTTCTTTAGCAATTCTTTTGTGTATTTAGCTTGGTGAATGAAAATAACTTCATTCATCTGCTTGATTTGCAGTCCCAAGAAGAAGTTGAGTTCACCCATCAAGCTCATTTCAAATTCTCCCTGCATTATCTTGAAAAATTCTTTGCGAAGATTTTCATTAGTTACACCAAATACTATATCATCAACATAAACCTAAACTATAAGAATATCTTTTATTGCATATTTAATGAAGAGAGTAGTATCCACTTTACCTCTTGAAAAGCCTTTCTTAATGAGAAATTTACTTAACCTTTCATACCAGGTTCTGGGAGCCTATTTAAACCATTGAGGGCTTTCTTAAGTTTGAATACATGATTTGGGTTATGAGGATCTTCAAACACAGGTGGTTGTTCTACATATACCTTTTCATTAATAAATCTATTTAAGAATGCACTCTTTACTTCATCTGATATAACTTGAAATTCATAACGGATGCAAATGCAAGAAGCATTCTAATGGCTTCAATTCTTGCAATCGAAGCATATGATTCTTCAAAATCAATTCCTTCTTCTTGATAGTACCCTTTTTCTACTAATCTTGCTTTATTTCTTACTATAATTCCAGATTCATCTAATTTGTTCCTAAAAACCCATTTGGTTCCTACACCAGATTGATAATTTGGTCTTGAAATAATAGTCCACACATTATTTCTTTTGAATTAGTCTAATTTTTCTTTCATAGCTAAAATCCACTTTTTATCTTCTAAAGTGTGTTCTATTCAAGTTGGTTCTAATTGAGAAATAAAAGCAAAATTGTCACATATTTGGTGATAAGAAGATCTAGTTCTGACTTTGTCATATATATCACCAATTATCTAACTTTCAAGATGATCATGCATGAATCTCCAATCTTTAGAAAAAAATATTGTTGCCTTAATTGTTTACCTCACTGATGAATGATCCATCATTTGTTTCTTCTTTATTCATCTTTGTTTCCGATTGGGAAGGTTCTCCTTCTTTGTCTTGTATTTTCATTTTCTCAATTGAAGTTATTAGTTCTCCTGTCTCATCATCAAAATCACTCATACTCCTAGAGGAATTAGTACTTTCATTAAACTTTACATGAATAAATACTTCTACAGTGTTATTTTTCAGATTATAGACTCTAAATGCCTTACTAACAATGTAATAACCAAGAAAAATGCCTTTATCAGATTTTTTTCAAATTTACCACAATTTTCTTTGTCATTATTAAGAATAAAATATTTACAACTAAAAGTATGACAATATAAAATATTTGGCTTCTTGCAATATTATAATTCAAATGGAGTTTTGTTGAGTATGGATCTAGCAAAAATTCTATTAATAATATAACATGCTGTGTTCATTGCTTCACCCAAAAATACTATGGATGTCGTATTCACTCAACATACTCTAGTTGATGTGTTCATTGCTCTTGAAAGGATCTATTTTTCCTGTTAGCTACTCTATTTTGTTAGGGTGTTCTTGGTGCAGAGGAAGTTTGAAAAATTCTATTGTTTTCACAGAAGTCAGTGAATCTATGATTTTCAAACCCTCCACCATGATCACTCCTTATGGCAACTACATGAGAGCTTTATTCATTCTGTACATGTTTGGAAAATACCTCAAAGAATGAAAAAGCTTCATCTTTGGATGTTAGAAATATTACCCAAGTAAATCTACTAAAGTCATCTATAATGACATATGCGTAATGTTTCCCTCTAAGGCTTCTTGTTCTTGTTGGTCCAACTAAATCCATCTGTAGCAACTGAAAGAATTTGGTTGTGTATATTTCTTTGTTTGATTTGAATAATTCTTTTACTTGCTTGATAAGCCAACAATTAGATCCTTATTATATAATCTTTCAATCAGATTTTTATTAGCATGCCCTAGTCTTCTATGCCACAGCATGGGTTCATTGTCATTAATAATAAGACATTTAACTTGGATATCATATAAACCCACCATATATATATTTTTATGTCTTTTTCCAAGTACTACAACTAAATTTGAACTATCTAATATTGAACAAGTATAAGATTCAAACACAACTTTGTAACCATTATCATAGAATTGACTTACACTTAAAAGATTATGTTTTAATCATTCTGCTAGTAAAACATTTGAAATTGTAATAAAGGAAAGTTGCTCAATTTTACCAATTCCAACCACACTACCATTTTCATTATCCCTAAAGGTAATTGTTCTTCTATTTTTAGCTTTTAGTTTTATGAACAGCTCCATTTATCCTGCCATGTATCTTGAGCAACCATTATCAATATACCACTTGCTATTCTTTGTGACTCTCAAACACACCCACAGTAATAAAATTAAGCTATAACTTTTGGTACTAATTTAGGAATGGGTCCAGGTGCGTTAGTAGTAGAATATTTTGGCACATATTATTTTTTAGATGCTACTAATATGTTTTCTGGATATATATATATTTGCATTTACAACTTTAGCAACTATTTTAGGAATGCAAATCATATTCTGTTTGGGTTATAATTTTCTTTCATGATTTTTTTTCTTTGGTTTCCTATATCTTTCTTTGTTTTAACTTTAAATAAGGTAGTAGTTAAGGTTCTTCTAAAAGCATGATTTTTTGCTTTAATTTGCTCAAGTTTTATATTTATATTCTGATCAATTTTGAGTAATGTATTTTCTTTTTTTAATTTGGAGCATTCATTAATTGTTCTTTCAAGTTTTGTTTTAGTTTCCTTGTGTTTAGCTTTTAATGTTTTGAAATCTAAATACAGTTCTTCTAATAATTCTTCAATATCAAAAATTTTAGGCTTTGAATTTACCTCAGCATTGTGAATGGCCATAAAGCTTATTCTTGTGTGATGCTCTTCTTGATCCTTTTCTTTAGAGCTGAGTGAGCTTAATTGAGCTTCATTTTATTTTTCTTCTTCACTCGAGTTTTCTTGCATTATGTTTTCCAACATTTCCCATGCAATCATAGCTTTCTTCTTCTTTCTAAATTTCCTGCTATTAGAAATATTCTTTTTTGTCAAAGTAAGAGTTATACCTTTTCTTCTTGTCTCCTTGCTTTTTATCTGATTCTAGGTAGTTAAACTTCATATGCCTAAGCTTGCTGTAATTGGAATAGATTGGAACTTCCTTTTCTTATCTTTGCTTTTGAAGTTCTTGGAATTGTTTCCAAATCTTTTCTTTTTGAGCATGTTTTTGAATCTTTTGGTTATCATTGCCATATCCTCATCATCTTCATTTGTTGAGGCTTCTTCTGAAGATTCTTCATTTTCTCATTTTTCTTGTAAAGCTATCGTTTTCTTACCTTTAATTTCTTTTGGTGCTTTTTGCTTCATTAGGACTTCATAAGTCATAAGTGATCCCATGAGTTCTTCTACTATCACCTTGGTTAGATCTTTTGCTACCGGTATGACAGTTACTTTAGGCATCCAGTGCCTAGGGAAAGATCTCAATATTTTCTTTACTAGCTTGGACTCTTTGTATTTTTCTCTTAAGTTCTTTAAGTTGTTGGTAATTTTTTTGAAATCTTCTAAACATTTTAGAAATATTTTCTGATTCCTTCATAAAGAGGGCTTCATATTTCCACACTAGAAGATTTATTTTAGTTTCTTCTACCTGATTTATACATTCATGTGCTATCTTAAGTTTATCTTAGATTTCCTTAGCTGAATCGTATGCAAAAATCTTTTTAAACTGAATGAATAAATAGAACATATTGCACAACACAACACAAGAATTTTATAGTGGTTTGGCCATTTCTGAGTTCCTACTCCACTTCTCTGAGTCAATCTCCTCTACTGATCTCAGGTTCCACTAATACCGTGATCAACCTGATCAAATACATGTTGGTTTTCCAACAACCTCACCAACCAACTTACTGGTTTTCCAAGCTAGCTAGAAACTTTTATAACTTATTGGTTTTCAAAGCTCACTAACGAACTTGTATCCCTTCAGCAAGTTTCCTAATTGCTTATCTCAATATATAAAGACAAAGCACTCTGCTTGTTTACCAAATGCTAAAATAAAGTATATAGATTAATGCCTCTTACTTAGGCAGACTAGCATATAAATTCAGAACTTTAAATAAATGAATAACTAATAAGAGTAAAAGATTCAAACTACTTGATTATAAAGTAATTTAGACTTTGAAAGCTCCTGACAGAGTTGTAGCCATTTGTAACTCCCTACCTCCCAGAGCGTTACTAGTGATAAATTCAGATAAAATTCTGATAGTCTCCCCTGATTTACCACCGTTATCCTATATACAATATACTAAACCATAATAATTATATAACAAATATGCAAATATAATATGGCCACCTCCAGGCCCTACTATTTTCTACACAAATTTTATAACTGTCGCCTCTAAAACACACATCACCACAACACCCACAAACCAAGATCGGGGTACACTATACCTTAGTTGTCAAATCATATACACCCATACTATAAAATGATATGCTGTAAAACTAAGTAATGATACATGTCTCATATACATTCAAAATCCACCCAACAATATACATCGTCATACATCATGAAAAGGAGTAAAGCCTCTACTGGTGTCACAGCCTAGCCCCGTCGCGAGACCCAACACCCTGTTGGGCTCTGTCCTTTGACCTATTAGCTAAAATTTAAATAAAAGGATGAGTCTGGGCAAACTCAGTAAGCAGGTAAGTGGAAAAATATGGCTATAAATAATATAATAAACAATGACAAATAGGGTAATAAACAAAGATACAAACAGGCAAAACATGTCATGCCATATGCAGGATGTCATAGTCAGTCAGTGGCCAGGTTCATTAACATTTTAATGTTAACATCTCATTAATTATTTCATACACATACTCATAATGATATCGTATACATAGTTAATCGATCAATACCGACTTGAATGCCAATATGTAATACTGCTCGTTTGTATCTGCCAATCCATGATTACCTTTTATATATGTATATGCCCCACCATCATTCACATACTCCTCCCCGAAAGGCACACAAACCAGAACACTACCCTTTTACTCTTCAACGTGTCAGGTCCATCCTAGCACTCTGGGCTAGAAGCCTGCCAGGTCCACATAGTCATATTACTGTATCCAGTGGCACCCCACCCTCATCACCTCACAAGAGTACAATTTCTCTATCAACACGCCTACATAAGCTACTCAGGCCAATCATAGCAATTAGGCCACCAAGCCAATAGCAATGCCCGGCCGCACCGGTTGCCCACGCAACCGCCCACTGGCCAACAAGGCCACTCCTTACCATATGGCGGATATAAGTTGGCCACATGACTATCATAAAATATATAAATGAGCTACTCTAGGCTCTGAGCCAATCAGGCGCCAAAATTAAATTTTATCGACACTCCCGGGGGCGTAGAATACATGTACATAATTTTTTAAAATAAAATTCTATTTACCATGTTATAAATATCCAATTGACCTAAAAGTATTTTAGTAAATTCTAAATAATATGAAAAATGTTTATTCCAAATTTTAGGTCAAAATAATGTAAATTGACCAATTTAAAATTAAACTATGAACATATAAAGAAAAAATGTTAGACAAAATTATACATCTCTTTTTTTCCTAAAACTTTTTATGTCACTTACTCATAATATAGTAGAATATTTGCAAAATTTTTAGCTTAAATCAATTCAAAATGAGAAGATTAAAAATAAAACAAAATATCAAAAGGGTGGGACGTTATTAGCATCTCATTTTCAGGATATTTAATGTTTATATTTTTTGAGGGTCCAAACAGTGGACTTTGTTCATGAAATTTTATATTATTATTTAGTTATATATATTGTAACCTCATATTTTTATTTTTGCAAAATAAGATCACTAAATTAGTTTTTAATCAACCTCAAAAGGGATAATTGGTAAGGTGTTCTGTTAGTGCACTGTTCATCCGAATTCCATTGTTTTCAATGCAATTTAATTCATGCTAATACAATACATTAATTATGATTGCATGGGCCAGATAATGCATAATTAAAATTATCTAACTCATATACAAAAATTTCAGATTACAGTTGCCCAAATTGTAATCATTCAAAGAAATCAAATTGAACTTAAAATAATTTAAAACAACTACCTTCTTACCTTGTTAATTTTGTTGATTTGCAATGCCCCTGAACTTCAGGATACACCCTTTAATAAGCCTTTATTCACTCTCCAAAATCACAGCCTAATTAATGGAAGATTTGTATTAAATTTCATCAATTAATACACTTAATGCATAAGCTATGCTGTCCACTTGATTTGCATTCAATGCATTAACTATTTGGGTCCATTAGCTACCATGATAGGAGGGTAATTAACCCATGATTATCCCCCTATCACTTGGCTTAATTACTTTCCTTAATTTTTAAGTTTTCCAGCCCCAAAATCCCTTGGACAGCAGCTATATACAAGATCAATTTTTATTTTTCAATAACTTATTTTAATGTCGCTAATTCTTCCTCCCTAACTGAATTAATCAAGTCTTTATCATGCCTTAGATACCTTAATTCCATTCTCTAATCCCCACTTAAAAATTTCAGCAACCCTATTGGTTTAGGATTTGATTTTTCATCAAAAATTCAGCATGATTTGCATGTACTTCTTCCATAACATCATCAACAACTTAATGGGATTAAATCCATACCTTAATCCTTGAATTT
>JAYJMB010006042.1:0-11395 GCA_036873735.1 Pouteria campechiana
CGACCCTTACTCACACTACTACAGAAAATTAGATTGGAGCAAGGTTCTAAATTTGGGTGCTCACGACAGCACCACCAATTAATAAGCACAACTTACCGAAAACACATGCTTAAGAAAGTTCTCTTACCTAAGAATTTTGGGGCATCACATTCCACTCCACTTACAAATAGTTTTGGATACTTAGTTTTCATCATATCTTCTAATTCCCATGTCGCCTCATCTTCAGTGTGATTGCTCCATTAAACTTCACAAGGCGAATGACATCATTTCTTAATTGCTTTTCTTTACTATCCAATATCTGAATTGTTTTCTCAACATATTGCAAAGTTTCCCTAATCTAGATATCCTCTGGTTTCAATATATGGAAAGGATCTGTTTCATATTTCCTCAATGATGACTCATGGAATACGTCATGTATTCAACTCAATAATGGTAACAAAGCAACTCGATACACCTCTCTCCCAATTCGTTCTAAGATCTCATAAGGCCCCACATATCTCGAGCTCAGTTTACCCTTGGTGCCAAATCTCACTATACCTTTAATAGGAGACACCTTCAAGAATACTTTGTCTCCCACCTGAAATTCCAAGTCATGTCTTCGTACATCCGAATAACTCTTCTAACATGATTGAGCAATTTGAATCTTTTCTTTAATTTTAGTAACTTTTTCTTTAGTGTTTGCAATCATTTGTGGGCTAACTAGCATATTCTCGCCCACTTCAGTTCAATACAGGGGTGATCTACATTTTTGGCCATATAATGCCTCGAAAGGTGCCATTTGAATAATGGAATGGTAGCTGTTATTATAAGCAAATTCAATTAAGGTCAAATACTGATTCCATGCTTTATCCCACTCAAGAACACATTCCCTAAGCATGTCTTCTAACTATTGGTTCACCCGCTCAGTTCGTCCATTAGTCTGTGGATGATAAGTGCTGCTAAAGTCCAATTAAGTTCCCATAACTTTATACAATGCCTTCTAAAATTTTAAATTAAATACCTACCCTCGATCTGAGATAATAGATTTAGGTACACCATGCAACCATACTATTTCCTCATGATAGATCCAAGCATACTTCTCTGTAGTGAAAGTTGTTTTAACTAGTATAAAATGAGTCACTTTTATTAATCTTTCAACAATCATCCAAATGCCATCATAGCTAGCTATTGTTTTTGGTAAGCCTATAATGAAATCCATGGTGATATCTATCCACTTCCATTCAAGAATTTCAATAAACTGTAATAGACCATCTGGTCTTTTGTGCTCACCTTTCACTTTCTAACATGTCAAACATTTAGCTAGATGTTGAGCTACATCATTTTTTATACCATTCCACCAAAAATGTGCTTTCAAATCATGATACATCTTTGTACTACTAGGGTGGATAATATAAGGAGAATAATGAGCTTATTCAAGTATTTTCTATATAATGGTAGCTTCCTTTAGGAATCACCATTCGATTCCTATATCTTAGAATATTATCTATGTCTAACAAAAAATCTGCTATTTCATTTTTCTGGCCCTTATCTTTCAATTTATGAAATTCTTCATTTATGCTTTCTTCTTGGGCTAGCTTAATTTCATCTATCAAAGTCAGTTGCTGTCATGCCCTACTTTTCCAGGCATGGCCTACCATTTTGTACTGTATTTCACTAGGATTTTTTCACTTTTAGGGTGGATTACTCGAGTCCCATTTTGGAACTTGACTAATTTTTATAGAAAAATGGACAGCGTTTCCCTTGAAATATATCTAACCACATACAAACAGCCTTAGATCTCATTGAATCATGATGGGAAAATTATATCCTTCTAAACAAATCCATAAATACATTTAATGACATGTCATTATGACTTATTTGCATCATTTAAGATTACTTGATTACAATTCTATAAATACATATACATACTCAATTACATTCATGCTTAAAATTATTACAAACACTATATAGAAAATTTCCAAATACAAATTCAATAACTAAAATAGATATTATCCTCCTTAGGCTCTATTACTTGACCTGTCAGCTAAAAATATAAAATAAGAAGGCATGAGTTCTGGGTGAACTCAGTAAGTGAGCATGTATAATAGAAAAATAATAATCAATAGCTTAATGAGATAATATGTTCAAATCTAAATTAAGATCAATTCATGCTCAATATTCTTTAAAAAAACATTTCATAAAATTCAACTCTATCATACACATCATAATATCTAAAATGAACTTAGCTTTCCATTTCATTTCATTCAACAATCTTTTCAATACCATATATGCATAGCATTAATCATAGTACTAGAATATTCTATATCTCTCTTGTTTAGACATCCATACACAAGAATAATGTTATCATATATAAAGATCAATCATTGCAATCTAAGGGGTACTTAATATCCCAAATTTTTACATAACTAACAATTCAATCAAATGTCAATCTAAAATCCAATATGGGATATCCACTATCCCCAATCCAAAATAAACATGCCTGGTGTCAACCAAATGGGATATTTCACATCCCCATCCATACATTTATTAATAGAAAAAGGGGCACTTACTTACCTCATATGAAGAATTATCTTATAGTACTTGAATTCCATTACTGCTTCCAAGCTTTCTATTCCATGTAATAGTCCTATATACATCACATTGGTCACCATTCAATTCATTCACAAAATTAAACATATCAATTTAATAAATTATACTTCCTAATCATGTATTCCTACATCACATTAATGCCTCAATCATAGCTAATTCCAGACTATCATTTACTTCATATATACATGGTTATCACTTAAATCAACTTATAAACAACTCTATTAAGCTTTAAA
Source organism: Pouteria campechiana (assembly GCA_036873735.1). Classification (NCBI taxonomy): domain Eukaryota; kingdom Viridiplantae; phylum Streptophyta; class Magnoliopsida; order Ericales; family Sapotaceae; genus Pouteria; species Pouteria campechiana. The sequence goes on from JAYJMB010006042.1 coordinate 2,823, forward strand.
TTCAATCAGTTCATAGCTTATACAGCCTATATACAAAAGCCCCTTCTTAACCACATTAGGGCATAGTTCCAAAACCTATTTCATCGGCTAAATCATCCCAAACAAGTCCCAAAACATCATAATTCATGTATTATTCATTTTTCCCATGTTTATTGCAACAAAATCTATCATTTTCCTAATTTTTTCCTTAATTCACAAATTTCCTAAAACCCTCGCTATGCCTAATCGTCAATCTTCATGTTCAATTAAGTTCCAAATCATTATTAAGCATGCATACATCATTTACCCTAGAATTTCTATGTCAGATCCATCATTTTTCTCAAAATTTCCCAAATTTCCAAAACCCTAACTTAAGAAAATGAGAAATAAGGAAGGAAAAACCATCTTACCAAGCAATCTATGCATAGCTTTCTCTTGTGGATCCAAGACCAAAACTCCAGTTAGCATCATTTATTTGAAGGAAACTTGATTTTCCTTGCTGAAAGTTGGGTTTAAATGAAAGATTACATGATTTACTAGCTAGGTAACATGATTTCCTAACTAAATGGTAAGAAATAAGGCTAAACAAGGAAAGGGGAAGAAACAGAATGGAATGGGAGAAAAATAGAATGGGCTAGGGGAAGAAAATTTGGATCGGGCTTTTATAGCCGCCAACCAGTGCCACCAACACTGGCCATGCTGGCCTACGCTATTTCAATCATAACTTCCTCGTACGATATTGGATTCATATGATTCTTGATTCATTTCTAGGAAATTTCAAGTGCTACAACTTTCATGTTGAACCCAATTTCTTAATCATTCATCTTATATGCCAAAAAGTAGGTACAGGTGACACCTATATCATTTTCAGCTTCTTTCACCATATATTGATGTATAATCAAATCCCAAAATCTTTCGATATTACATTTGCACCCCAAATAACTTTACGAATCTGATTAATCATATGCCTAATCATCCCAAAATGATCATTTTATAACATTACTCTCATCCCTAAACTCAAGTAATAACTTATATTATTTCAGTTGCAGAAATTTAAATTTGTATGTATAAAATATCACCCATAATCCCATTTTACATAAAACACTTCAAATATCACCAAAATCACTTCCTACACATTACTTGCATGAAATGGGACATGACCATGCTATTCACCACCTCGTTTGACTTCAATTGCCAAAAATCACCTATTCAGTTCTTTTTAACCAAATTTTCGACTATAAGTGACTCCTATGCCATTTTCATTACAAAATGCATCCAAGACTCAAACTATTGTTTCACACACATTACAATACATATAATGACTAGTTTAGGTCCTTTGGATAGTGTAAGTATGTGCTTTTGCTCAGATTCACCTATTGAGTTCTTTCCACATAACCTTCAACTTAATAGTTCAAAACTTGAAAACCATCTCAAAACTTCAATTCAATAGCTCTTACATATTACATTGCATATAATACTCACATCACATTAGTCATTCAAGTCATATAATTGACTTTACTCAAAATCATTCCTTAGGGCTTATGGCTAAATAGCCCTCATAGCCATTATCTCGACATTTAACGCCTCAAGAGTTACAATTGCACACTTAACTAACACATCTGAGTAACTACGCCTTTTAGTCCCACATGTACATCCAAATTTCTTAGTTCTTCAAACAACTCTTTTTTTTTTGAGTGAGTTACAGGCCATGCTACTCCCAGATTTCCTACTTTGGGCATCTGCCACCACATTTATCTTCCCAATGTGATAGTGAATATTCAAATCATAGTCTTCTAACAATTCCAACCAACACCTTTGTCTCATATTTAATTCCTTCTAAGTGAAAATGTATTTTAAACTCTTATGATCAATATAAACATTACATTTTTCACAATATAAATAATGTCTCCATATTTTTATTGCAAAGATGACTACTGCCAATTCTATGTCATGGGTTGGATAGTTGTGCTCATGTGGCCTCAACTACCTAGATGCATAGGCTATGACATTCCCATTCTTCATCAATACACAACCAAGTCCCTTCTGAGAAGCATCACTATAAATCACAAACCCTCCCCGTCCAGAAGATATGGTTAATACAGGTGCTTAACCAATCACCTCTTTAGTTTCTGAAAGGCTTCTTCATAATTTTTTGTCCATTCAAACTGAATCCATTTTAGAATCAATTTGGTCTGTGGCAAGGCAATTATAGAGAATCCATCTACAAACCTTCTATAATATCCTGTGAATCCCAGAAAACTTCTAACCTATATCTCATTACTTAGTCTAGGCTAGTTTACCACTGCCTCTATTTTATGAGGATCAACTAAAATGCCATCTCCAGAAATCACATGACCCAAAAATGTTATACTGTTCATCCAAAAGTCACATGTCTTAAGTTTAACATACAACTTCTCTTCTCTGAGCTTCTGCAATGTCATTCTCAAATGTTGTTCATGCTCTTCTTTACTTTTGGAATATATCAAAATATCATCAATAAACACAATCACAAACTTATCCAAATAGGGTTTGAATATACTGTTCATCAAATCCATAAAAATTGCGGTAGCATTTGTTAGACCAAATGGCATTACTAGAAACTTGTAATGTCCATACCTTGTCCTAAAAGCAGTTTTAAGCACATCTGTAGGCTTAATTCTTATTGTAAATCAATCTTTGAAAAGATCCATGCCCCTTGCAACTGATCTAAGAGATCGTCTACATGAGGCAACAGATATTTATTCTTAATAGTCACATTATTAAGTTCTCTATAATCAATGCACAGTCTGATACTCCCATCTTTCTTCTTAACAAATAATACGAGAGTGCCCCAAGATGACACACTAGGGTGATTAAAGCCCTTATCCATCAGGAATATCTTCTAGTGGTCAATGTTGGTCCCTAAGCTTAGGCAAATACCCAAGAGGGGAGGGGTGAATTAGGTAATTAAAAATTTTGTTGAACCCCTTTAGGATTAAACATCCCTATAGCAAATAATCCAACCACACAATCAATGCATAAATGAATAAGACATAAATTTTTATAATGGTTCAAATTAATACTATACGTCACTCTTCCAAGAATGCTTTCTTCTTAGTGTCTTTAGCTCCACTATCTCCAATAGCAGAAATGCAATCACTGCACCCTACACTCTTAAGATTCTAGTTCTAGAGGGCGTAACTTTAGTGCTCCTAGCACTCTTATAAATTACAATTCTAGGGGGCATAAATAAGTTGTTAAATTAAGGATTATTGTTAATTTGGGTGTTAATTTAAGGGTTTTGATTAAAAAGTTATGATTTGGAATTTTACATATGTGGCTTTATAATTTAAATTATAATTATTGAACCCAAATGTTGGGTACTTTGATGATTGATTAATGGGAAAAAAATTTAATGCATGAGAAAATGCATGAGAAAAATAAAGGGGAAATGGAAAAAAAGAAAAGAAAAAACCAAATGAGCATAAGAGTATATTTAGAAAATGTTGAAATTGAAAAGGAGGTCATTTTTGATTAAGTTTAGACATATTTAATGGAATAATTTGAAACGATGGACAACATAAGAGTTGTATATTTTGAAAATATCTCTCCAACGCATCAAAAATCATCTAATTTTGATATCAGATAAGGAAGTTATGATCAATGCATCAAAACTACTCCATATAGGTAAAAAGTACCAAATTTACCAAATTAGGTCTCTTTATTTAAATTGTTTTACATATATAGGAGTTGATTTGAAAAAGTTATTAACATGAAAGTTGTATCCTTTGAAGTTATCTTTCTAATTCCTCAAAAATTAGGTGATTTGGACATCATATGTAAAAGTTATACATAAATTACTAGCACTGTATTGGATTAAAATTTTATGCCACGGCACAGCATCAACAAGGCATATTTTGTCTTGTCCAGTGAGTCTATTCCATGGCACAGGGTTTCTATGTTGTGGCACAGGTGTGGTGTTATTCTAAAGCAACAAAAAATCATGATTTTAAATAGGATTTACCCCTTTTTTCCATTTTTCCCCTTGCCATGCCCTGCTTGTCCCTACCCTGAAATCCATCATTTATGGCTTGATTTTTTAAAGTTTTTAGTGAAGATGTTCATGTTTTTTCATGAGAAATCAAGGGTTCATAAATCAAAACTCTATTTTTCAGCTGTTTAGGAGTCTGCTCTTGATTGGGATTTCATGGGGCGTGAACCATGGTGGATTTTGAAGATTTAAAGCTAGAAATGGATGGCAAGATGAAGGCTATGCTTGAATTACATGGTAAGTGCATTTTTTCAACCAAAATTTTGAGTTTGGCATACTAGGGTTTAAACCCATTTGTGAATAGTGATTTTAGGATATTTTGGAAGATGACTTGATACAAATTCATGGGGAAATTAGTTAATACATGTTTTATGGTGATTTAGCATAAGAAATTTCAAATTTTGTTAAGCTAGGGTTGTTGTGAATAGTAAAAATTGGGGATTTCCTTATAATGTTGTACTAATCATAGGACAAATGATTAATTGTATGATTATAATATTTTAGGGCTCTTATGAGATGATTTGGACTAGTAAAATTGGATTTTTGATTATGCCCTGATTAGGGTTTAAAGAGGATTTTTTGTACATAGACTATGTGAGCCTTGAATTCATTGTATTAAAGTTTAATCAAGTTATTTTAAATATGATAATCATGAGTATGTAAAGCGAATGTTGTAAGAAATGAAGCTTTTAATGATGCCTTTTTGAGAAATCCTAAATTAAGTAGAGATTATCACATGTTTGATGATTATAACCTATGATTGACTTTGAAAGAAGTACAAATAAGATGTATTGAATACATAATTATAAATAGGATTTTCGCTCTATACAGGATGATTTAAGAAGGATGAAAAGGCATAAAGCTTGAGGAAAGGGTTTGGAGCTAAAGGCCTGAGGTAAGTACGCTGCTCCTTGTTTGATTCGAATGAATGGATGGAGATAGTGAGTATCCCATGATTGTATCCAGGCATGTGTGTTTTGAATGAGGGATTGTGGATATCCCATGTTTATTTAAGGTTAAGATTTATCTATTTTATGATTAATGAATGTCGAGGATAAGGAATGTCACCTAGATAGCAATGATAAGTGTAAATGTGTTGATATGGATAAGTGAATGTTGGGGACCTTGAGTATCCCATGAATGGTTATTACGTATGTGTTTATTCACTAGTTGTTATGGGTATGTATATGTGATTTTTGGGGATGGAAAGTATCCCATGTCCTTGTATTAGTATTATTCTTGTATATGGATGCCTAAATAAAATGGATAAGGACTATCCCGATACAGTGCATGAATTGATAAGTATGAAAGTATGTGAATGCTTGGTTGGATGGGAATAATGTGTATTCCCTGACTGTATTTAAAGTGATGATTGTGTTAATCAATGGGGATAGAGTTTATTCCATGAGTTTTGCTATAGTTATATATTCTATAAATGCATATCTTGATGGAATGGGAAGCATTCCATGAGTTGCATGTGGTGCTTGAATGGTACAGTTATGATGTTATGCATATATGGCATGGTTTTAGTGTGTATGGTGTCTTCTAAATGGCACCTAGTTTTGTATGATGAGCCTAGTGTTGCTGGAATGGGAGGTCATGGGAGATGTCTGGTAGACACAGTTAGGGATATGATTGTATATGCCTAAAGGGCGTAGAGCATTATAATGAATTGAGGAGGACTTAAGTCTCTTGGATTTATATTCATGCTGTGATGGTTTTATTCATATTTTGGATGAGAACATGTGATTGTTTATTTATTATTGTTTTATATTTTTGCCTACTTACTGACTTGCAGAGACTCACGCCTTCTTATATTAAATTTTTAGTTGATAGGCTAGGTGAAGACTCCCAACTGAGGATTAGGACTAACGAGCAAAGGTAGAAGACTGTTGATGGTATGACAGCATGTGGGGATTAGATCCCATGATATTGTTATATAATGATTAATTGTAAAGTTCAGAATGTAATTGTATAATAGTAGTTTAAAATGATTATAATAATGTATGGCATGTCATAGTAAAATATTTAAGCTATTGTGATAGAATGATATGATTCCAGGAATGAGCATTGCCATCAGGATCTGGTTCTAATCTTGGGGAAAGCTGTGAGTGTGGGTCTAAGTGTTTTAACTATAATTGTTGTCTGATAATTATAGAAACATATATTGTATTTGATTTCATACATGTATATCAGGTGTAAATATACATATTTAGAGCAGACTCTGCTGGATTTTGGGCAAGATATTTCCCTGAGAAATAGGAAAATTGTTAGATTACAATAAGATTTCCCTTAAGAGAAGGGAAATGGTAGCATCACGCATTGGCCCTAGTATAGTATAGTTAAAATGCATAAGGTGGGGGTGCGGGGAGTTACATAAGTATTCCCAACACTCTTCGGATTCTAGATCTAGGGGGCATAAACAAGTGTTACAAACACTCTTTTGGATTTCAACTCCAGGAGGCATGAACAAATTAGCTCTTGTCTGTACTTAGATAATCATAGCTCTTCTTAAGTCTAGTCTCAACTCCCAGCTTAAGGTAGTTACAATATTGAATATAGAAATTTGAAGCACTTAAACAAATCTTCACAAAAAGCACAGGGGAAGAGATTTGTAAATTTGAATGCAATAGTACATGCTCTTCTAGATGGTAGTTGGAAGCCTTCAATGGATATTGAGAAAAAATTAAATGCAAAGGCTCAAAACTGTTGAACGTAGAAGATTTTAGCTTAGTTATTGCTCTCATGAAGAACAAATTAATTGCTCGCTCATTGGGTTCTTGTTCTTTACTCCACCATTGCTACATTTATAACAACCTTTGATTCCAGCCATTGGTAGCAGGTAACCTTTATAAATAGTAGAAGACCATTCTAATGAGCTCTGTTTGAATTCTCTATATTCCATTAAATTCTTGTCAATCGGAATGCCTACTACACTGACCTTGAAGAATATGAATTCATGCTTGAGGAAAGATATAGATGAAGTTGATGCCCATCTGACATTTTCATCAATAAGGAAAGAAACAAATTAATGTCGAATGAAGTTGAATGATTCAATTTGACCGGTGCTTTAATGCATTCTTCAGAACCTAACCTAAGATGAATCGTTCTTTCTAGCTGTCCATCAGATGAAGTCTCTTTGTTCTCTAGTTCTTTTGAGGTAAGTAACTGATAAATCTACTTAGTGCGGATGAATCGTCTTTCCAGCAGTTCATCAGACAAAGTCTCTTTATCTTCTAATTTGTCTAAGGTAAGTATTGGATGAATCTAGTTAGTGCTTGCAAAGACAGACTCCCAAATACTCAAACAAAGTATGCTATTTATCTTTAGCTTTCCTTGGTCAGACAAACTTCTTGCTCCTTATCTGTCCAAGACAAACTATAGGTGACGGATAAATGTTCCGTCAGCTCCGCTTAGTCTTTGGCTTTATCTGAGACTATTGTAAAGTGCTTGTCAGACAAATCTTGGATAGACAAATGGTCTCTTCATCTTTGTCATAATGACTGCATTTGTTTGAGTTCAATTCCACCTCGTCTTTAGCTTTGCATTTGTCTGAGCTATCTGTCTATTCAATCAAATAGATTGACGCCTTGAAATATATTTTGATTCTTCTATTTTTTTTCTGAATTTATGTGCACTCTTTGTCCACAAGTTCTTATCCTTCTGTAACCTATTTCTGCATGATAATCTCTTGATAGATATTTATTGGTACTTAATCAAGTTTTGTTTATCATCAAAACCATGCATTCACACTAGCAATCAATGCTCTGAATAAGTATCAATTATAGATACCAAGTACGCCTCACACACTTTTCGCACTACGTTGAGACCTCCCATAGCCAATATGAGCTTAGGTTTCTAACCTCTAGGCAAACTCCTAAAGATAATTTCAAGTGTGTCCACTATTTTCAAGGTAAATTGTTTAATTTTGCAATGGCTTTATACTTGGCCAACCAATCCATACCCAGAATAATGTCTAATACTTCTAGATCCAGTACTATCAAATTAGCATAAAATTGCCTACTCTCAATCACTATAGGAACATCATAACATGCTTCAGAGGTTGCATTAACTGCTCTCAAATGAGTAGACACTTTCATAATGTTATGCACAGGGTATTTATGCAAACCAACCGTGTTCACAAAAGCTATAGAAACAAATGACTAAGATGCTTCATGATCAAATAAAACATAAGCCATACAATCACAGACAAAAGATTACCCATGACTACATTGTCCATTGCCTGTGCTTCCTAGGCATTAGTCGCTTGTACCACTATGGCAATCCGTGGCCTCTGTTCCCCCTATTGTTGCCCTGGAGCTAGGTGTAATATCCTGCCCTCCTGAGGCTATTACTCCATTTTACACCATAATCCATATGATCATACCATGATTTTCACACCCCCAAGGTGGGTTGCTTTGATTTTTTTTTTAGTTGACCTAATTTCTATAGAAAATTGGACAGAGTCACCCTTGAAAATAGGGTTGTCCACCTAGGTACAAACATTCATCACATATTATGATATATTTTTTTATTATAATTCATAAAAATAAGAAATTATACA
>JAYJMB010006043.1:0-11393 GCA_036873735.1 Pouteria campechiana
TAGCCGGTTTGAGGAGCACGTCAAGCGCCCCACTTCCATTCTAGCTTCCACCACCGACAGTCCCATCTCCATCTCCATCTCCAGTGGAGAAGAAGTCAGACGCTGGGACAAATCTCAATCGTATCACTAGTATAGAATACAAATTAATCTCATTAATATATACATAAACTGATTTAAATTCCATTAATGTAATCTTTGACTTTGGTTAAAATGTAATCTCGATTATGGACTCCATTTGTTTCAAGTTTATAATGAGAAAGCAGCAAAAGCAGCTAGGCATTTTGTGTGTCGCGTGCCTTTGATTGATGCCTATAAGGAGTCGCCCACGCTAGCCAGTGACCCACCTAAACTCAACAATAGAGACGAAATTTTGGAGGCATGGCTCTCCCCAGATCGTTGCTTGGAGAAGGCGACCAGGTTCCTTTTTTCCAATTTTAACCAAAGCTTAATTAAGCATGATGCCAGCCTCAGAAACTGAATGCTCTCTTTGCTCGAATGGTATATATGTGCCACAACAAGTTCCTTACCAGGCAATATTTAAGGAATGCAAATATACACTTTAGTCCCAATTTAAACCCTCGATTGCCATTCAAACTCGCCTGATATTGGGCCAAAGTTTTCTTATTTGTAGGTTATGAATATTGGGGCGAAAATTTTAATTATCCATGCTTTACAACTAATGTCCAGAGGATGTTGCATCAGGTTGATCAATTAGTGAGGAAGGCATATGACAAGAATCCTAACGTGAAATTGGTGATTTTAAAGGTTCGCATAAGAGTTAAAATGCTGGGCCTAATTTTAAATAATAAAATACGTCTTAATGATTGTTGACACATTTTAATGTAAGGAGGCAAATATACACTCAAAATATTATATAAAGATCCGTGTTATACATAATTAAAAAATTTCAAGAATAAGATTATAAAAAGCTAAAAACCACCGATTTGAAAATAACTCTTTATGAGCATGATTTTTCTTGCAGTTTGCGTAGAGTAGCTCAAAGTTATCTTTATTTTACTCTCTATATGCATTTGTTTTTTACTCTCTCAATACATTTGCAGGCAAGGGGAAAAGCATTCTGCGCTGGTGGTGATGTGGCAGCTCTAGCCCATTTTATCTCTTTTTATTGATTACTACTTCCATCTCTTTTATTATTATTTTTATCTTTTTCATCCATTCGTCGTCCAAGAAGCCTCAGGTGAGGCGCATCTCTAGAATTATTTTTATGAGAATGTCCATTTTGAAAATAAGTCTACATTTCCGGTATAAATAATTACAATGCCCTCACTATTTTGAAAACTAGTAAAAGTGTTAGGGTTTGTTTGTTTGGCTTGTAAAACCGTGACTTTTGATAATGACACGATGCTTCAACGGTCGCCAATAATCTTAACAATCCTTTTCTTACATATTTATCTATATTTTTTAATTATTTTTCTTTATTGTTATATTTAAAAACTTATTTTACTTACTCACCTACTATGTTTTTTTTATTACACTGTCCTTTCCGTTACACTCTTATACAAATAGACCCGAACAATAACTTATATGCCAAAAAAGATGAGATTTCACAGAGAATTACTTATTCAATCAAGTTCGTCGACAGAAATTGTGAATATGAAAATGTTGTAACAATTGAAATTAGATATGCAAGTTTTAAACTTACGGCATGTGCACAACTAAAAAAAAAATAAAAAAAATTAAGTAGGGGCTCCAGATAATGATTTATTTTAAGGCGTTAGGCCCTTCCAAATTCCAATATTGTCTTGCCAAAGCTTGAACCTAATACGAATGACGATTCATGATCTAAGGTCTCGCTTATTAATGGAAATGTAATGGGAAGCGGAGCTGGAGCATCTATGCATGGCAAGTTTCGAGTTGTCACCGAGAATGCGGTAGTTCTCTCTCCCTTCATGATGCTACAAATTAATGATATCACAGTCTTAACTGGCATTGAACCGACTCATGTAGATGGTCTTATAATTCTTGGAACTTTATCCTGTAATAATATGATCAACAATGTTTTAATTGATTTTTTATTTGTTAGGTTCTTGATGCTCAATTTCCGTGGACTGATGTAGGTTTTTGCTATGTCAGAAACATTAATGGGCGTATGCCCTGATGTAAGTGCATCTTATTTTCTTTCTAAACTCCCTGGATTCTTCGGTAATATTCCAACTCACCAGATCCTTTACATCAACCATCTGAGGTCTACTGCATAAATGCAGTTTTAACGTGCTAATTATGTCGACTTCCCATCCCATAAATCATATTGAACTACTTTATGCTGTGTTTTAAAACCAAATGATCAGAAAAAGGATAAGTGGTCCTATGCTTATGTATATATACATTGTGTGCAGAACAGGAGTTCATGTATATATAAAAGCGATCTCATTAACCATGCGTTTCAATTTCTTAAAGGGGAATACTTGGGCCTCACCAGCACTAGGTTAGGTGCTGATGAATTGGTAGCATGTGGCCTTGCAACTCACTTCGTTCCTTCAGAGGTATTGCAAAATTTTTATGTTTTTTATTGGTAATTGTGATAGAAAGCATTCAACGTCGATCTCCAACTCTTCTCTTTGGGCCATCAACGTCTGATTTCTTATTTGATGTCTCCAAAACGACAGAATATGAAAAAACCATCAACTGCAAGTGCTAACTCTCCATTGATTTAGTAATATGCAGAACTTGCCCATGTAGGAAGAGGCACTGAAAAAAGCGAACTCTTCGGACCCAGCTTCTGTATCCGCCATCATCGATGAATTTGCTCTGAGACCGGTCTTGAAAGATAGTCATGCGTTCGCAACGTGATCCGTCATATTCAGCTTCCCCTTCTAACAGTAATCTCCTTTCCAATCATTCTTCTCCAGAATTGCGTTGATGACAATATACTGCTGCACAAATACAGCTGCAGGCTGGAGATCATTAATAAATGCTACTCCAAAAGAACTGTCGAAGAGATTCTGTCTGCACTTGTAAGTGATAAAATCATTGTGGTTCTTCAAATACAACTCCGCTGCAATGCCTTTCATCTAGCTGTTAGCCTTTTGTTGATTGCAGGAGGATGAGGCTGCAAACAGACGGGATGAGTCCTTTGAGTGGATCGATGAAGCAATTAAGGCAATGAAGAGGGCATCTCCATTGGCTCTGGAAGTTTTCCTTCGATCCGTAACAGCTCCTGCTCATGTAGCAAGAAAAATAAAACCAACTAAGCTTCTTGTTTTATTCCACTAAAATTTAGTTTGTAATTACATTACTTTTTAAACTTAGAACTCCTAGGCAGTGTGCAAAATAACCACACTGTCCTGTCAGTAATGGATTGAAGACAGAATGTTGGCCTTTTCTAATTCTGACACCCCGTCCAAGGGCACGTGCTACTGGTAGTTCTGATGTGATTTTTTTGTGATCAGATCAGAGAAGGGAGGGAGCAAGATATTCGCCTTTTGCTTGACCCGCGAATACAGGATTATTTGTCACATCTTGCTATAAACGGTTTGCACTGAGTACTATAAGGTGGGCCACACTAAACAACAAATTTTGGAACCCAAAATCACACAGAGACATTTTTTTTAAGTCCATCATATTTTACATAATAATTTGAATATAATTTTCTTATTTAATATAAAAAAATTATTTACCATGAGCCAGACCAAACAAATGTGAACTTATATATTTCATCAATAAAATTATAATATAACACAGTTTTAAAATTGTAAAAATTATTTCAATCCTCTTTTGCTACACACACACATATATATAAATTTAACAGCTTGGCCTAGATATTAATGTTGATAAAATATTTTGTCTATCCCTCCTTTATTTTGTATAACTCATCTAATTTGGATGATTTGTACTGTACAGCAAACAACAGTGGCTGCTTTTGTTGCATTTTTCAGGTATCACTCCATTTATTTATTTACTAGCTCTTGCTTCATCAATACTAATCTATAGCCACATTTCTGCCTCTCCTATTTCTTAGGCATCGATTCATCTTGGTTGTTTCCTGCTACCTGTATTTTGCATTTTCATTGAGAATTTTTTATATTAAACTATATGTATCTTATAGTTTCATATTAACCTACAAAATTTGATATTCTTGTTACTTTTATCACTTGGAAATTCGAAGAAGATATGCAACAACTCTTTCCAAAATTTTTTACTTTCCATGTATGCATCAAGTTTCCGGATGAAACTTATTTTACGAGGGGTATAATGTAATACCCCAACATAATAATATTTGTCTTTTGTGCTGATTTGTTAATAGTTAAAATTTTGATCATTAACTTGTTTACTACCCGACATGTTGAATTGTCAATCCGACGTGTTAAGATTGACTATCCATTGATAACAAAATCATTGACACGTTGATCATGAATTTTTAGATTGAAAAGATTTAATTATTATTTAAATATTAGCAACCCATGTAGCTTAGATAGTTATAATCATGGTCAATGGGGGTAGAGGTTAAGGTCAAAATTTTAAAGTTTAAATTTGTTAGATTTAGTTATTTTTACTTTTATTTTTCCTTTCTCACTTTAAATCATGGGACCTACAAAAGGATAAGCCTTATCCATTTCTCTCCTCATCTTACCAATTGCGTATCATTTATGTAACAAGGGCTCATCCATAAAGCTAAAAAGGAGTTGTAGATTTTATTTTTGTGGATCTTTTGGTTGGTAAGTAGAATGATGATTTTTGCATTAGCTAGATTTATAAGAATTAATGCAAAAGATGATGAATGCATTAATCAGATTTATGACTTTGATGCATTAGATTATGTATGCATTGATTAGATTTTGAATGGATGCATAGATTTGTTTGGGAGCAAGTTAATTTAATTTTCATGTATTAATATGTCAGATTTATGGGAGTTTAAATGCATGATTTAAATGAATGAATAAAATCTATGCATTAGATTAACCAACCTCAGATATATTTGATTGGTTTAATTAGAATGTGCATATTTTTCTATTATGGTGTTGCATGCATAATGCGACGTGATTAAATAAAAATTCAGATTTTCATCATGTTAATCTCCGAAAACTTAGTCGCACGCAAGGGCAGCAGCCCGCTGTCCGGCGTTGTTTCTGCAATCATGGTGGGCTGATGGCGACATCGTCGCAGGATTTTCAAAAACCAAATCAGAGTTGCGTCCATTCTATTTTGCTGCCCAAATCAGAAGGTGCATGGAACGGTCGAGTAGAAATCAAATTCTATCTGATTTGGTGCTGCTCAAATCAGAAATTAAAACCGTTTTGTTGATCCAGATTTTAACCAGCAAATCAGAAAAATCAGAATCTTATATCAACCCATCATAAGCTGCCCAAACTCAAGAACCGTCCGATGTAGGCTGCCCCAAATCAGAGCCTTAAGAATGTTGCTGCCCAAATTAGATTTTTGGACCATTAGATGGGTTAGTCAATTGCAGAATCCAGCAATAAAAATCAGATTTCCATCTGATTCACGCTGATCAGATGGGTCCAACGATCAAGCAAGCCACCCGACAAGGCCGGACGCAGGCTGCCGGCGCACCCAGCCCAGCCGAGCAGCAGACTCTGGTGGCAGACGACGGCGGCAGCAAGGGTGGGCGGTGGGGGCAGACAACGAAGCAGCCATAGCGGACCGTGGGAAGATGAAGACGGGACTTTTTATGATTTTTTTTTCGATTTTTCCCCAAACAGGTATATTGGAGAACCATATTTAAAATTAAAGTTTTGAGGTATTTTTGCATATTCTGGATTCAATGAATGGATCGATTTTCTAAAAAATAACTAAATCTTTAAATTTGGAGTGGACATATTCGAAGGGCATAGATTTTATCCCTTAGATGATTGATTGGGTCCACTATATTAGTCTTAAGATGTTTAGATTCTCTATTCTTATATAAACTTTGTGATTAATGGATCAGACGATGAAAATTAAAAAAATTGTCAGATTTTGGTGAGATCACGAAGTTTGATAGATCAACGATTAAGGGATGACATTTATTTTTCTGGATTGGATGTTATGGTCTACAAAACTGGTCAAATGATTATTCGAGTGATTTACCCAATAGATGTTTGTGTACATTAAGTTAGATGATTAAAATATTAAGAGGAATGCATGTATTCATATTTTTCTCTTACTGGTTTTTATACTCATTCTTTTCTTTCTTTTTAAAAATGGTCTATCTCACTAGAAGTAAGAAGTACAATTGAAGATCGTTAAAAAGATATATTTTTAAATAAATTTATTGTATTTGATTTTTGTTGAAATATAGAAAAAAACTTTTTATGATAGATGTGTTTAGAAATTATATTGGATTGGATGTAATAGTTATTAGAAAAATTTTATATTACGTACATTTCTTTCCACTATTTCTCTACAAGTGTTTTTTTGTCATAATGCATTTACTCATTCAAGTATGGTATATTAAAAAAAAAAACCCCGCGCTTTATTGTCAGCATGGCATGTCATTGTGGGGTGGGTCATTACAGTAATAGTAGGAGGTTTAGGGCCTATTTGGCTTATTTTGATGGGTTTACAACTAATTTATTTAAAATAAACTATATTTGAAGGAGTTTGTAAAAGGGGCTTATAAGCCTAGTTTGCTAAGTTATTAGCACAATTAAAAGTGTATTTCTACTTATTAAACTTTTATCTTCCCAAATTAACATTACAAAATCTTTGAATTGTCAAAATAATAGATTCTTGAACGTAGATCCATGCATCTAAGTTACTTTTTAAGAGTATTTAATAATATAAACTTATGCATCCAACTAATGTTGGACAGTTTCTCCAATTCTTTTGCCAAAGATTGTTTGCACTATCCATTTAAAAACTGTTTATATAAATTTAGGGAGATATAACAACTTAAATCATTGTTAAGCTCCTTAAGTTAAGTAAAACAGAGTAATTTAGTTATAATATTTTTTTAATAATACCTAATGAGTTAAAGAGTAGAGTGGCCTACGAGAGCAATTCCTTTAGTAGCATCGAACACGGATAATAGAAGAGAGTAATTATTGAAAACACAGATAATAATTAAATATTAGATAAAATTATTAGAAATAATTATACTAATTTTCCCTAAAATAATATGGCTAATACATCCCTCAACAAATGGAATTCACTTAACCACCAAACACATCCCCTTAATAACTAATAACCACGGCCATGATTGTGGTTACCACTGCCTGCTACCAGTAATGCCATTAATTGATGTTCCAACACACTGGATCACCATCGAATACTGGCTTCCATTCTTACACAATCTTCAACCCAATCTTTTGCGTAAGCCTTGGTCTCTCTGGCAGGAGTTAGAGCATCAAGGTCGTCGAATTGCCCTCTCTTTGCATATCTAATGCAAGAAATGATAATCTCAACAAGATCCGCATTAGATCCCTGGCCAGCACATCATGCCCTCCAATCTCATGAACTTGACAACATAACTGTTGCCTTATACGCATCAATAACCAATCCAGATCTATTGAGTATTTTTGGGTCCATAATTTTTTTACCTTGTCCAACAAAAAGCTTACCCTCAAATCTCTTCTTGTCCACGTCACATGAAACAGTGCTTGGCACCCCTCGAGAATCGCCAGTCGCCTGCGGTTGAGACATTTTCATCTTCTCTATTGTTGAAAGAGGACGCAGAGTTCAATGGTGACTGCATAATTTGGAATGTCTCGTTGCCAATGTCCAAGGATTGGGTTCTCGGATATTTCCGATCAGTATCGGAAGCGAGTCAATACATTTCACCGCCTGCGACTACCGTCCTCCCTGAAGTGTGAGTCTTGAGAATACGATGGTTTGGCTCCTCCACTGGTTGGAGCCCAACGTTATAACATCGCGTTTGGTGGGAGCAGAATAGCAGTGATCACAACTTCCCTCCATTCGTACCACTTTGTAAGACATGGTTATTGAATGGAAAGCAAACCCCACTTGCACCTGGACCCTGCATCTCCTTTTGCACCTTGAAATTACTTCTGGTAGCACCCCATTTTCATATCCCATTTTAGTGTTGCAATTGGATCTAAGCCATCTACAATGTTCAATATTATTTATTTATTTTAAAAAACATTTTGATGGATTTGACCATTGAAAAAATATTATATCTAACCAGTAAATCATCATTCAAAATTTTCATGTAAACCTTGAAATCATTTAAAATACTGTGCTGTTACCCATAGATGTATGTAAGAGAAACACTTTTTAAGTAGAATAGATGTTTAGTTATAGATTAATTAGAATAGTTTAAAACGGAAATCAAAACCGCCGACAAAAACGATCCCAAAGCTGAGTGGCCCACAGCAGCACCAATCCCAGGCAACAGGCGTGGATTAGAAGAGTAAGCTTCCTCTCTCCCGTGGGAGACTTTGACACCCTTCGAAGGACACGTGTGGCAAGAGAACCGAGGAATACGAATTCGCTTCCAACCACTATGGATTCAAATCTGGTCGATTTATACCAGGTCAGAATTATCCTAATCCTAACTCTATATACAAAAATTGCTACCCAACTCTATATATATGGTGGGTCAATTTCACCTTATCCCAATCCTAACTTTTATTATATGGGTTGAATTTGGGTTAAGTTTGGGTTGACAATACAAGTTAACAACTTTATACCTTATACATTTTTTAAATCCAACATAATCCTAACTAAGCTAAATTTATATTAATACTATGCTTATAAATTTAATACTATAAATTATGAATAATTAGTTAAATTAATACATTATTAATCATATATACTACTTGAAAATAAAATTTGTAAAGCCAAAATTAAAAATGCATACCTTATTCGAAAGTTGAATAATTTATCAACTGCAAGATGACTGAACTATTGCAAGTTTTAAAGATAATCACAATAAGTGTTTGCCTCCTAAAAATAAAATAAGTATAAGTGTCAAAAGTTTATGCTATTAAAAACCTTATATTTAGAATCAACAAATAAAAAATAAAATTTAAGAATCAATGAATTCATTACCTATGAATAAATGTTGTAGTGACCTAAATATTTACTTCATATTCATCCACTTTATCTATAGGATGCCACAAGGTTTTTAACATTGAAAGTAATTAGCTTGCAAAGGATAATTTTAATTTTTCTTATTTTTTATTTTTAATTATTATTATTTTTATCTTTTTATTGAAGAATCTTGTATACTTATCTTTGTTTAATTTATAATTATTAACTTCTATTATGTCACAATGTTTTCTTTTTTTAAATATTTTTATATTCTACCTTTTCGTTTGGTTTTCAATTTTCTCCCTTTTTTCATTTTCATCCAACCAATTAAGCACATGAGAACGCCTGTAAAGCTTTATGCTTGCATCTAGGGGGTAAAAAAATTACTATAGTTCTAGATAGGGGTGTAACTTGGGTTGGGTTAATTTAAACACGCCTGAACCCAACTCAACATTTTTAAGAGTTTGGGTTGATAGCCACCCGAACTCATATTCTAATTTGAGTTAACCTGAACTCAAATTCTAATTTAGATTAGGTTTAGGTTAATGGCAACCAACCCAAAACCACCTGAATTGCATATTATTAGTTACAAAACTAAAAATTATACTTTTTTATTTTTCATAATTTATATTACATTTTTTCTTCTTTTTAAAATTTCTTTTATGAAGTACAAATGTAACGCCCCACCTTCTGAGGCCCTACGATCAATATTTTTCAATGATTTCACTATAATTTCCCCACTTCTAGGGTGAGGGGTGATCTGATACTATTTTCTAATTTGCCTAATTTCTATAGAAAATTGAACAAAGTCTCTCCTGAAAATGGGGTGATACATCATATCATACCTTGACTCAATTATAAATCATAAATACAAGTAATAGTAGGCCTCATTACTTACCCATTGGCTACCTGGAAATGCAGCCACATCATGATAACAATGACATAATAATCCAACATACTACATTCACTCACATTATTACAAGCATTCACCATTATGGCATGCCCATATATCCATACATATATTATGGTAATGGAAATATACATCAAAATAAAAAAATTATATTTATAAATCATTATATCATAAGAAAAAAGTCTTTAGATCTTGCCTTTCAGTCTCAACCCACAGTTGGGATTCTTTACCTGACTTGCCAGCTAAAAAAATTCAGACACGGTGAGTCTAAATAGACTCAATAAATAGAATGCATATAATTAGTAATCCATCCAAAATAACATTTCCAAACCATACATGTAAATAAAGAGCCATAAGGCATTCCAAAAGCCAATCCAAAAATAATTACATGTTCATAATCCACACAGCATATCTATGCCATCTAGGCATACTAAATCATATTTAACTCAACATTTCAACAAGATATATCTCATTCTCATTGCATAGTAATGAATACATAATCAAATTTACATCCATGGGATACCTACGATCCCTTCAAGTACACTCCATACACAAGAAAAACAAGGTCTAGTATAGAACATAGGGTAATTTCTACTTTTCCATATTCATGTTATTATATAAAGTAAACAACATAGGGATACTTCTTATCCCTTAATCTTATATATTGAGGGATACTTCATATATACACATTCACATATACATTACAATTCACATTGGATCCTCATGATCCTAATTCATATACTTATTTTCATGTCATATAGCACATTCTGAGATATTTACAATCTCATACATTCCACATATGCATCCACACATATCAACACATCAGAAATTCATGGAATAAATTTTATTCCTAAAACCACTCATCCACAGTATGAGATAAACATCCATCATTACAGGTCTGGGGATATTCACAATCCCTGCATTTCACACCTTCATATAAGCACATATCATAATAACATGCCATGGGATAGCTACTATCTCTATATAGTCACCTAGTCAAACAAGGACAACCTACTTACCTCATGATGAGTCCACTTACAGTCCTTAGATTCTTACGCTTAGCTTCCCAAATCAATGCTCAATTGGTCATATACATAACACATGAATCTCATATACATCTACATATACACCCACATGATGTTTTCTTATCAACACAATAAAATACCATGTTGAAACACTATAATCCATTCATTTATACATCTACATATTCCTCAATTGCATATTTCCTTTTAACATTAACCATAAGGCTACTTTACATTATTTTCTTCCTAAGCATGCATCTGAATACTCTATATTCATGCATTATTCATCATCAATTTTATACCACAATCAAATTAATTAATTACATAAAATTGGGTATATGTGTCTTGTATTCTGCAAGGTCCATTGGGCTTGCACATGGGTTATAAATATTGGGTAATGCGTATTGTGTAAGGTTATATATCTGTTTCGACGCGGCCGCAGAGGACGCGCTCAAGAAATCAGATCAGGCATAGTAAATAATGAGGAAGAAATAAAATGCGAACGGAAC
>JAYJMB010006044.1:0-11393 GCA_036873735.1 Pouteria campechiana
GTGTGTGTGTGTGTGTGTGTGAGAGAGAGAGAGAGAGAGAGAGAGAGAGAGAGAGAGAGAGAGAGAGAGAGAGAGACATACAAACAAGAAATAGACAGTGGAGGGATGGCCAATATTGCCGAGGCTGTTGTTTCATCCTTAATAAGCTGGGTGATCAGCTCAGTCAAGAAGCCAACTTGTTGCTGGGAGTTCGTGAACAAGTGGAATGGGTTGAAAACCAATTCAGATGGATGCAAGCTTTCTTGAAAGATGCCGAAGCCAAGTCAGACAAGGATGAAAGAGTGAATAATTGGATATGGGAAGTCAGAAACCTGGCATACCTTGCAGAAGAAATCATGGACACCTTCCTTCTCGAAATAGCGCCATCAAAGCAGCAAGGTGTTTCAGGCACTTTTGGGAGAATTGATGCCCGCTGCAAACTAGTCTCAAAGATTGAAAAGATGAAGGATAAAATTCGTTCAATCTCTGAGAGTAGAGTGTTTTATGGCATTGAAAACATTAGGAGTGAGAAAAGGATAAGCATTGTTGTTTAATGTTAGGTTTTTGTGTCTTGCCTTCTACAAAGTCAAGTATGCTTGCGTATGTGAGATGTGTTACATAAGCTTTAATACTAATTCTAGGATCAGATATATGAGATTTATGTGAAAAATTCTTCATCTAGAAAGAAAAAATCATAGGAGAGAGATAGTCAATCTACTATGGAAATATAGTTATAGATATACAATCAAAATAGTTTACATACATTTCATGAAATGCTTCACACACATTCTCAACCAGCATACTTTGATAACCCACTCTCTCACTTGAAAAAAATCCTAAAATATACATAATGACTCTCTCTATCACAACCATAGAATTCTCTACTAAATTCCTAATTGATACCATAATATATAGCTTCCCTAATGGACTTTCTTACATAGACTCCCTAAGTCAATCTCACATACGCAAGCTCACTAGAATTTGCAAAAGACAAAACACAAAAACCTAACAAATCTCCACCTTGGCTTAGATTTTGCAAACATCAAGCTAGCTCCACATTGGCTTGGATTCTACAAACATCAAGCCTATAATAACCTATAAAAGAAAAAATAATGCAATTTATCCTTTTGTGCTAATGTGACAAAGATTGAATTTTTGACCATTTAAATATTGACAGTAGAAATTGAGATTTAAGAGATTTAATTATAATTTAAAATCTCAGCAACCTATATAGCTTAGATGGTTAGAATCATAATCAATAAGAGTAGAAGTTAAGGATTAGAGTTTAGAATTGTGAGATTTGATTAAATTTAATTTTTTCTTCTCATTTTTGAATCGTGGGATCCACAAGAAGATAAGTTTTATCCTTATCTCCCTTATTGCTTTAAGTATAGATGGTTACGTGACAAAGGAAGAGAATCCAAGTTAAGTTACAAGTAAAAGGGAGTTTTCCCTTATTAAGCAACTAGGGTTTCAAACCGTAGAGTTGCAATTAGAAAGAAAATAAGGAAAAGGAAAAAAGGAGAAAGGAGGCAAATTTGTTGTGGGAGATCTTTGATATAGAAAAAGCGAGTTACAGTATTATTTATTTGATCTTCGAATCAGTAAGTAGAAAGGAATTTATTTTGCATTAGTTAGATTTAAATAAATTAATGCAAAAGATTATGAATGCATCAACCAATGCGTTAGATGATGCATTGATTAGATTTTTGAATCGATGCATAGATTTATTTGAGAGTGTATTAATTAGATTTATCTAAAGCACATACATCAAATTTTTTTTAAAATAGCGAGATTTATAATGGTTGAACGCATGATTTAGATAAATAAAAATCAATGCATTAGTCATTAGATTCATTGGATTTTTTAACGCATCTTGTAGTTGTATTAAGATTCAACAGAGATTTGCATGCTTAGGTTAGAAGTTTGAATGCAACAGAGTTGCTGGCTAGGCCAGATGGGATGCATCATGTATGTTGAATGCAATTTGTGCACACCGAACAAGAATGCATGCATGGTGAGTAGATTATAAGGTCACTTGTCACATGTGTTGTTTTTATAATGGGATAAATCCAAGCTTATTGAATGCATGTGATATTAACGTGATCATTCATGTGGAATTTTGTTACAAGCATGTGGTGCATGTCAATTAGATGCAAGCATGGAAATGCATTGAAATTGTTTTGAACATAGTATATGTTATCCATATGTATTGGTGTGTTAGCATAAACAGATTTTTATTAGTGCAAGACACCGGTCATCAAAGAGATTAATTTCCTGAATTTTTAGAAAATTAGAAGTTCAGAAATAAATCAAAATTTTCTAATTAGACTAAACCCAAAAGAGTGGAAACGTCCTTGATCAGATGTCAGGCTTTTGGAATTTGCCGTGATCAGATTTCAGATTTTACAAATCCAATTTCAGATTTGTCTAGGCTACCCAAATCAGAAGTTTTTGAATTAGAAAATTCATGGGATGGTTATATAGAAATCAGGTTGGTTTCATATTTAGACTACCCTATTCAGATTCCAAATTGAAGATTTTAGATTTGTATAGAACCAAAAGAACATTAAATCGTCCCTTCCCATTCAGAGGAAAAGATGTAGATTAGAATAAATATCCCATCAGATTTGACAGGTTTAAGATTTAGATTTTCATGTATGAATTAAATTGGACCCCATAGATTTTTGCATGATATTGATAGTCGAAAAGAATTAGAATTCCTAGAATTTTGGGAGACTAAGAAATTAAGAAAAGAATCAGAATTTCAGTGGAATTCGACGTTGGAATCAAGTGGGATCATGTCCCACCATCATTGGGGTTTTCCCCTCGTCCCTGCCACTGTTTTGTGCTTGAAGAGGATGCTTGGGCCGACAAAGCTTGACCCAACACCTCTGCCCATTTATCAATGCCCAGACAAGCCGGACCTAGAGAGCCCAGGCCAGATCTGCGCTAGAGCCCAGGTGCTAGAGCCCGCGTGCCAAGCCTAGAGCTAGAAGTCCACGATGCCGAGCCCAGCGGCCCAGACGGTATTGTCAGAGACAAACTAGACGAGCCGGCGATGACCAGATTTGTTTTTCCTATTTTAGGACCTCCTAATCTCTATTTTAGATGATTAGCTAGTCATTTTTAGGGTTTGTGAACCTTTCAAACACAATGGATGGGTCAAATTTTTCAAATTATGGTCAGATCACAAAATTTGATGAAATCATAACCAAGGGTTGAGATTTTATTTTCCTAGATCAAAGGTTGTATTTTACCAAATTGTTGAGATGTTTATCAAAGATATTTACTTATTAGATGCTAGAATAAATTGAAATAAAAGAGTTAAAATATTAACAGGAATACAAGATTTAGTATGTTGTGTAGATTGTTAATTAACAAATATGCTAAGATTTTTATTTTTGCTTACTAAGTTTTGTACTCACCTCCTATGTTTCCTCTTATAGATGGTCCATCCAAAGAAACATAAGGGCTAAAATTGAAGATGTAGGAAAAAGATATATTTTTAATTAAATTCATTTTATTTGAATTTTGTTGAGATATAGAAAAATGAATATTTTTATGATAAACATGTTTAGAGTTTACGTTGGATTTGATGTAATAGATTTTCAAAAGAATTTTATATTACATTCCTTTTTTTCTTTCCATTATTTGTCTACTAATGTTATGTTATGATGCATTTAATCATTCAAGTGTAGTAGATTCTGAAAAAACCGATCATACTGCCAGCATGGAATTGCCATCTTAGAGTGTGCCATCATAGTTAGTATCAGAGCAAAATTACACTAGAGAAAAGAATGAATTTAATGCAAGAGTAACATGATAGTATCATGCAAAAGATGTTGTCAATAGTGAACTAGATTTTTCTTAATGATTGTCATTTTGTTTTTCCTATATCAGTACAAAGAGGAAGTGTAGAGTATTGATAGACACTCTATCTTTTGTATAGATCAGATAGCTTCAGCACAACAACAATAATGGGAGGAAACTGGTAACCTGTCAGTGGCCGAGCCAGCTACTTCTAAGGCCAAGAAAATAAAAGCTCCCACACTGCCAGAGAGGGTTAACAAACAAGAGGTTGCCCTAGATGTTATGAGACAAGATTTCATGAGGTAATTCGAGATACTGAACAGAAAGCTAGATAGCATTGCAGAATAGTCAAGAGTAACTGCTTCAAGTGTTTGACCTTGTCAACCACCCAGAGTTGCGCCAGAGAGACCAAGAGATGTGCAAAGAGAAGTGAGAGTAGAAGAGCCAATGGACTTAGAATTAGAATAAGATGCAACTGCTAATCCACCAGCTAGAGAAAATGCTCCAAGACAAGGTGAGAGAGGCAGTAGATGGGTCAATGAGTAAAATAACTGTGATGATGTGGTAGAGGTATAGGCCACAAGATCAGTGCCCCTGACAAAGGTGAGAACAAGAACAAAGGTAGTTGTCAGTAAATATGATATAGAGAAAACGACTATGATAGATTTCTATCGACTAAACCCTCTAGCCTTCGGGGGAAGATGGGATTGCAACTAAGAAGTGGATCACCACAATGAACAAGAAGTTCTCCTTCTTGAACAACACATATAATTAGAAGGTTAGATTTGCAACCTTACGACTAAAAAGAGATGCAGACTTATGGTGAGAATCTGAAAGCAGAGCCTTTGAAAGCAAAGAAGAGGTTGTCACATGGGAAAAGTTTCAAAGAACCTTCCTAAAGAAATTCTTTCCATCGACAACCAGAGTAGAAAAGGTCGGAGAATTTGTGAATTTGAAGCAAGGGCAGATGTTAGTGGTGGAGTATGAGCAGAAATTTTCTGCTTTAGTGTGTTTTGTGCTAGACATTTTGGTCAATGATGAGGCATGCAGACGACTGTTTGAAGAAGGCTTGTCTGATGGTATTAGATCTAAGTACTATTGGCAAGGTATCTGACCTTTGGGATGATGATAAAGAGCGCTCTAGAGAGAGAGAGAGAGCTAAATGAAACCATCAAAGTCATACAGAAGAGTTAGCTTTCCGCTAATAAAGAAGGGCCACCAATCAAGAAATAGGCGGTATCATGCCTAAGTCAGTTCTCCAAGTCAAAGATGTTTGAGAATGAGAATCAGCATCCATCCAAGCAGCATGTCAAAAGGTGTGGGTATGTCAAAGGTGCCATTCTGAAGAATGTAATTACCAGAAAAAAGGTTACTATAAATGTGGATAGAGAGGTCATCACGACAGAGACTGCACTATTGGGTTCAGATGCTATAATTGCAAGCAACCAGGGCACGCTGCTAAAGATTGCCTTACTAGGAGAGAGATTTGAAGTCAATAGTCGCAGCAGAATCAAGATAGACATCCAACAGGGAGACCTGTAGGACAGAGACAACAAGAGAGAATGAAAGTTATGGTCTTTGATATTGATCCAGAGAAGGCCAGAACCCCAACAAGTACTATGATTATTATTGCTAAAAATTTTCTCACACTTTATTAAATGCTGGGGTAGATAGATTTTTGTTACTTTTAAGTTTGTTAAAGAATATAACCTAAAGACTAGCAAACTAGATAATGAGATGTTAAGAAGTATCACCTATGGGTGATAGTCTAACCATAAATCAGGTATGTTCATCCTATTTTACAGTAACCATGCCTGTAACCCTATGGTTATGCCTATGAAAAACCTACATGTAAATCTAGGAATAGATTGGATGGGTAACCGGATAAATGATATAAATTGCATAGAGAGATTGGGATTCGATCAAGTGGTCAGACAAAGGTGATTTTGAAAAAAAAAGTCACATGCAATTTAGAATTAGAGACAGTGATATATCATAAACAACCCCTATTCTAGCTTTGTCAGACAATATAGGCAACTTTGTCATTATAGAGACACATCTAGAATTTTTGCATGATATTGATTGTTGAAAGGAATTGGAATTCCTAGAATTTTTGGAGATTAAGAAATTCAGAAAAGAATTAGAATTTCGGTGGAATTTGGACGTTGGAATCAAGTGGGATCATGTCCCACTGTCATTGAGGTTTTTCTCCGTCCCTGCCACTATCTGGTGCTTGGGAGAGGATGCCTGGGCTGGCCAAGCCTGGCCCAGCATCTTTGCCCATTTAGCAGTGCCCAAATGAGCCATGCTTGGAGAACCCAGGCCAGATCTGTGCCAGAGCCCAGGTGCCATAGCCTGCGTGCCAAGCCTAGCGCTAGAAGTCCATGGTGTCGAGCCTAGCACCAAAGCCAACACCTAACCCAGCGGCCCAGACGAGATTTCGAGAGGCAGCATAAACGAGCTGGCGACAGCTAATCGGACGACCATATTTGTTTTTCCTGTTTTGGGACCTCTTGATCTCCTTTTTGAACGATTAGATAGTCTTTTTTAGTTTTTTTGGACCTTCTAGACACACTGGATTGGTCAAATTTTTCAAAATATGGCCAGAATACAAAGTTTGATGGAATCATAACCAAGGGTTGAGATTTTAATTCCCTAGATCAGAAGTTGTAGTCCACCAAACTGGTTAGATGTTTATGAAAGATATTTACCTAATAGATGCTAGAATAAATTGGTATAAAAGAGTTAAAATATTAAGAGGAATACATGATTTAGTGCATTGTGTAGATTTTTAATTAACAAATATGCTAAGATTTTTATTTCTGCTTACTGAGTTTTATACTCACACCCTTTGTTTCCTTTTATGGATGGTCAATTCAAAGAAAAGTAAGGGTTAAAATTGAAGATGCAGGAAAAAGAGAGATTTTTAATTAAATTTATTTTATTTGAATTTTTTTGTTGAGATGTAGAAAATGAATATTTTTATGACAGACATGTTTAGAGTTTATGTTGGATTTGATGTAATAGATTTTCAGAAGAATTTTTTATTACATTCCTTTTTTTCTTTCCATTATTTGTCTGCTAGTGTTATGTTATGATGCATTTAATCATTCAAGTGTGGTAGATCTTGAAAAATTGTCATACTGTCAGTGTGGCATTGCCATCCTAGGGTGGGTTGTCATAAAGCGAGCTTAACCTTTGCTTGGATTTTGCAAACTTCAAGCCAACTCTTGAAGATTTAACTAGTGTCATCACCATCTTTAAATCAATCCTCAACTTATCATAAATTAGTTCATCATCCATCATGCTCACATCTCTACCTGAGATGCCCACACAATCCACCATTGTGCAACTTGCGGCTCCATCTCTTCCATCCTGCTAGCATTAGAAGAGATCAAACAGCCACAACCAGGGATCAAGAAGACTATCTCTCGAAACACATCTCATTATCTTTCATGACTCTTCTTGGAGCTTTTCCTATGAACCTCGTTGCATTTCTGACCGGTCATTACCTGCACACCACTTGTACTATCACCACCCATATGCCAAATTTGCAAAATTCACATGCCTTCTTGACTGGTACCCATGTGTAATCCTTTATCCGCAATATCCTCATTAGCGCAGACAATCGCATGAGTAGAAGAGCTCCACCTATCTTCCTACTCACCATCTCTCCATATATATGTCAAACCGCACTCCTTTGTATTACCCTCAGCTCTACCAGCTCTTGTATACTGCACAAGTGCCAAACTGCATACATGTCAAACCATATGCTACCTGCGTACTAATACAACTCATCATGCACCACCTATGCATTCACTATCAAACCATGCTTACATTGTTGTAACAGTTTTCCAAACCATCATGGTTTCAGGACTCTCAAGCTTTCTCATGTCCACTATCAATCACAATTACATGACTCACAACCATCCACCATTGATCATAGTCTTAGGACCAAAACCACTGTCTACCGTCTAACTTAGGAAAACCACTGTCTAATCTTTGTACTTCCTGTGCACCATCCGCACCTTACAAATATAGACAAACAACTAACTAACCAATGTAGCATCAGTAGCACATTCATCTGTGAAGTCCACTGCTTCACCTTAATTTGAATCATCTATGTGCATAATCAACATCAAAACAACAAGATCAACTCACTAATCCACTCAAGCCTGCTCAAATATATGTTGTAATAAACTAGATTGAACTTGATCTACCCCGATCAACCATGATCACCATGATCTAACCTTAACCAAGCCCAACGATGCACCATACACTTGATCTACACCGTCCATAAACTCTACAGCATCTTAAAACATCCAGATCTATCAACGAGGATCACTAATCATCACCAAATCAACATTGATTTGTACATACCCATCAGATCCACATGACTAAAAGCTAAATCTGCACAATTTGACCCCTACCATTGTGTTTGTAGTACCCAAAAATATAGAAATTAGCACATGGAATACCCAAATCAGACTCTGGGATCACCCAAAATGGGTCACATGTATGCTTACTTCAGTGCACCTCAAAGCACCAAAATTCGGTGCACATCTTCTCTATTAGCAAGGCTGCCATAGCCTTCATCTCATTGTTATTGTTGCTGCCCTTTTGCACTATCCATTGCTGACCGTCTATCGACCTATCTGACCCGACCATCTGAACAAAAATGTCATTTTGTCCACCCATCGTTGATCGCAGAAGCGAATCATTTCTACCAGTGACTGAAAACTCACAAATAATTGTCGCCTCCTACTACTATTGTCTTCTTCCTTGTTGCCAATGACTCTTCTAGCTTTTGGCAAACCAACCCAGCACCTATTGCCATCTATTCTCGCCACCGACACGGCGATGCTTCCCTGGTAGGGAAAACCCATGGTTTTTGGTAGGAAGAAAACCTATAGTTGTCGATCGATTGTCTCTGACTAACTACTGACTGCTAATCTGTGGCCACACGGTCCCAACACCTATCAGTCATGCACGATCAGCGTCCCAAGCTTGCTGTCATCCGACAGTGCTACCCTTTCCAACAGAAAAATTTCCCGTCAACGCTACAATTGTCGATCTACAAATGCCTAGATCTAGCAGCCCTGCACTATCTGGCCAACACCCTAATGCCACACGACACCACACCATTGCTGCCCTAATTTCCCACACCATACAAGCAAGATTTTTCACACATATCTCATGTAATGCCTCATACACATCCCTAAACCAACACATTCTGATAACCCCCTCTCTCACTTTGTGAAAAATCCTAGGATCTACATGATGACTCCCTCTATCACAACCCTAGAATTCTCCACTGAATCCCTAACTTATACCTTAATATATAACTTCCCTAATAAACTTTCCTACATGATTCTCTACGCCCATCTCACATATGCAAGCCCACTAGAATTCATAGAAGACAATATAAAAAAACCTAATAAGATGGGCCTAGGGAGTCCATGTAGGAAAGTCGATTAGGGAAGCTATAAATTGAGGTGTCAATTAGGAATTGAGTGAAGGATTCTATGATTGAGGCAAGGGAGTCATCATGTAAATCCTAGGATTTTTCTCAGAGATGAGAGAGGTGTTATCAGAGTGTATTGGTTTGGGATGTTTGTGAGGCATTCCATAAGATTTATATGAGACATCTTAGGTAAATCTCTATAACTTGTTTTCATAGTAGATTGATTATCTCTCTCCCGTAGTGATTTCCTTCTAAGTTGAAGGATTTTCTACATAAATCTTGTATCTCTGATTGTGTGTTTGATTATGCCTTTGATTATGAATATATAATCTTGTGTATTTGATCATGATTGCAAAATTGGTATTAGAGCTTCCATAACATTCAAAGCTGTAGGTTCGATCGAAGGCTCCTTTCGTCTTATGTTGAGGAGCTTGATTATGTTGGTTTCCAGATGCACCAGCAGAAATTGATCCAATGGTTGACAGGAAGGGAGCAGTGACGTAGTGTAATCTCTATAGTTGGGATGGGAGGCTAAGGAAAGAGCATTCTTGCCAAGAAACCCTACCAAAGTGATGCTATTAAAAGGCCTTTCCATCCCTGCCGTTGGATTTCTGTATCACAAGTGTAAGGGGTGATAGAGCTTCTGCAAGTTGTCATGAAAAATTGTATGGGCACCCTTGCCAATGATATGGATTCTTTCGAGCAAAGACAAAACATTACTCTTGAAAGAGAAAAGGCACCTAGTGATTTTGATGATATATGGAGTTGTGAATCAGGGGATGATCTTAAGGATGCATTTTCAAATACAAGAAATGGATGTAGAGTCTTGCTCACTACATGTAAGGAAGATGTGGCCTTGCATGCTAATCCTATAAGCAAAGCCCACCAATTGAGGTACCTTAGGCCTTGAAGCTAATTTACCCATCAATTCACAGTAGCTCCAAAAGGTGATCTTGAGTAAGTGTAAAGACTTGCCTCTTGCCATCGTTGTCATTGGAGGGTTGTTGTCTAGGAGAAAAGAACCAAGAGATTGACAGAATATCTTAAAGAGCATTGGCTGATAATTAATCAAATGAGAAGACAAAATATCCAGAATCATCTTGTTGAGCTACATTAATCTACCATATTACTTGAAAACATATTTCTTGTACTTGATCATTTTTCTAGAAGATTATGCAATTCCCATAAAGAAATTGAGTCAACTGCGGGTGGATGAAGGATTCCTTTAGGAAAAAAGTGTCTTGGCATTGGAGGAGGTAGGAGAAGAATGCCTAGATTGAGAATTTCCTGCGAGAAGTTCAAGGCGATCAAAAGCTACCACACCATGATCTCTTATAGGATTTCATCCTCTCAAAATCTGAGAAAGATACATTTCTTAAACATGGCTGCGACAGCTAAACCATGTAGAGGCAGGGAACTTACAGTTCATTCCAATGAGAGATTTGATTTCTTAAACATTCCCCTTCCAATCTTCATTCCTTTTTCATCCACCATGGAAGTTTTTATGGGAAGTTCAATCAGATAGAATTGAAGCTTGTTAATAGAATATTTAAATTGCTTAGAGTGTTAGATATTGAGGGAGTGTCATTCAGACACACTGAGTGAAATAGGAGAATTAATCCATTTGAGATACCTTAGCTGTAGATTTGAATTAGAAAGCTTCCCACTAGACATAGGCAACCTTCTCAATTTGTAGACTCTTTGTGTCTTATCTATTGTTGTTAGCACTACCAAATCTAGTATAAGAATACCAATTGTTATTATAAAGATGCAACAAACAATTGAGGCATGTGCTGGAAACAAGAGGCAGATGGATTGAGATAGAAGGTCATCCACGCCTTGACCAATTGTTGAGTAACAGCAACCTCCCGACTCCAAAAAATATAGTGGCTAGTGAATGGATGAATGATGGGTGGTTGGAGAGATTAACGAAGCTAAGAAAATTAGGGATAGATATAAGTCCAATGGTACGAAGAGGATATGCTGAATAGCAAGGAAATCGATTATGGGATTGAAATCTCTTAAGTCTTTGTATGTTTCGGCTATGGCAAAAAGGCTAGGGGAGATGCCTTCCCTTAACCATCTTCCAAAATTATGCAAGTTGCGTTTGGAAGGGAAGATAGAGAATCCACCAGTT
>JAYJMB010006045.1:0-11392 GCA_036873735.1 Pouteria campechiana
TGGCGAAGGTCATGACCAATTGGCTTCTCTTAAAGGCACTCATATCCAACGCACGACGCTAATTGGTTTCCTTCAAGGTATGCACTTCTTTCTTCAATTGACATATTTTCTTATTTAGCACAGACACGCAATGCATTATGTCTCCTATGTCACCCACCATTTTGTCTTGCTTCTTTGTGTAGATTTCATATTTGGAGGCCATTGCTTGATACTTGTTTCTAGACTCGGAGTGGACATGCTTTTCACCATAATTCTCTCGCTGACTCACTTTATCCAACCACCTGAAAAACCTATACCTCCGTGAAGTATCCTATAAAGATGAAGGAAAATTAGGTGAGAAAGTTGTATCAACAAGTAGACATGATAAATACAACATGAAAAAATGTTG
The DNA here is from genome assembly GCA_036873735.1 of Pouteria campechiana. Taxonomy (NCBI): domain Eukaryota; kingdom Viridiplantae; phylum Streptophyta; class Magnoliopsida; order Ericales; family Sapotaceae; genus Pouteria; species Pouteria campechiana. The sequence continues at coordinate 389 of JAYJMB010006045.1, forward strand.
TCCCACCTTATACTAGCTACAACGCAGAAATTTATGACTTGGGTTTTTTCTGGTGTGAGAGGTCAACATAATAGCAAGTAATCCACACGAACAATTGCATCTATGCCCTTCAAAAGATCTAGCAGTCCTACTTGAAGATGTCATCTTAGGTCACTCCACTTGCTCAACAAAAGTGGTCAAGAATCAATACATGAGCATGAGCCATCCTCCCTGTCCACTATCAATGATATTCACTTACGCTTTTTCTCAATGTGTTCTTCCTATTTTTCGACTTGCCAGTATTGTAATTCACCATCAGTGCTCACTCTATCTGTTTTGTAATGCCAGCTCTCCTCCAACTCTTTCTGAAATATGAGAAACACATCCAATGTATATTCTTTCGCCATCTAAGCTTTGATGACATACTTCAACTTCAACACAGGCTGTGCATGAGTGGTTCGAAAATCAGCATGTTCTTCATCTTCGCGTCACCTCTCAAATGCTTTGTTATATCCATTTGTAAAGTCCAGTAAACTTCATTTATGATTGACAAAAGTATTGAAGAAGGCATTAATACTCTCGCTTTGGCCTGTGGTCTTCATGCTTGTGGTGAATATTTGTTTTGTGTAAATAGGAATCCATTACTGACGAACCTCAAACAAGTGTTGCAACCAAGAGTTGTCATGCAAATTGAATGCCTCGATCATTCCAAACCATTTGTGTAGGAAATCCTCTTCAGTGTCGGCTTTGTACAAGCAACAGTTCCCAGAAAACTATAACAACGGATGCTCATAAATAACATATGATAACTTCTTGGGTAATTTTTTCTGTATATGCCATAGACATAATAAGTGATTGGTGTTCGGAAACACCACCACTATTGCAACTCCTATTGCAACATCTTGGTCTGTGATGATGGTCTTTGGATGGACTCCACCCATTGCATCCAACCATGTTTGGAATAGCTACTTGAAGTCTCTCACCGAAGAGCAAGCCTGCGCCAAATAACGTGGTTTACATGTGGTGATTGGCACCTACAAAAAGCCCAAATGACATATCATACTCATTTATTTTATATGTTCTGTCAAAATAGACCACATTATTAAAAACCATTTAATCTTCCTTTAATTTTCCATCCACCTAAAAACATGAAGTCAGCCTCATTTCTTCATCAATCTGGATTTTGTAATGAAATAGAGAATCCTCCTCAACCTTTCTATGGAAAAAACACAAACAGAGAATTTGCATCGCCATGAAACCTTGTCTGTCTATGTTTTCTCAATCCATTCCTGGCATCATGTTCTAAAAAGCCAAGATGGGATGGGCCTCCTACATCCATTCTTAGGAAATCTATAGAGCGTGTGACTCCAATCCCAGATGTTTTCATACTTGCAATCAGATGTAGGTCAGCTGTTGTAAATTTCCTGTGCAACTGCAATCGATGAGTCTTTTTAGGTATACATAGCAAATGATTATGGGCCTCCACGAATTTAGTTATGTGGTATACATTTTGTTGCATATCTATAAGGTGCAAATATATTCCAGCTTCACAAAAGCAACAAGTAGTAAGATGAGGCTGCCGTTTTATAGTATCCTGACCCCTTACTTTTTCTTCCCTCAAACTAGCCTTAGAACATCCTAGCATACGCGTAGAAATTATTCCTGACTTTAATGTATGAGTGGTGGAGTTTCTAACATTAAATCTGTTGTGTCATGCATACCTATTGTAAAACTCATAAGCTTCTTCTAAGGTTGCAAATTGCATACCAATCCTTACCTTCAATTCCATGGGCACATTAGGAATGAACATCCTAACTATATCTAGGTTCTCAACAAACCTCATTTCCCCACTCGATGTTGTCTCAGCACTTGTATCATTCATCGGTGCCGATGTGGATGCTAGATTTACTCCATCCCCTCCACGAGGTCGATGAGTCATTCTCAATGTCCTACATGAGTAAATACGGGATTGTCATGCATTTAGGAGTGAATTTGATCCATTACAATGGATGAAATTCGATAAGCACCAAGCACAACACAAATCTAAATATTTTCTAACCTTGATATGGATCATTAGCTTGTAGTAAATTCTTCTGAAATGGGGGCTTTTTTTTCTTCCTTCTTAACTTTGATTTTTGCAGAATGTTTGTGAAGTCCTTATCTCATGTGCTTGAGTTTAAATAACTATCTTAAAAAGTGATTTTACATTGTTATATAAATAAAATTTTCTATATGTGATTAACAATAATAGAAAAAATAATTTCACAACTGCCCTTATCCAAAACCCTAGTTGTCTAATTTTAGTTTCCCCTCCTAAACCTCATCAATCCGAACTATGAGTACATGAAGAAGGCATCTAGTAAGTTTTCATGTTAGATTTTCTAGAGCTAAATCATATTGTGGAGGTTATATTTTAGTAATTGTATTTTGGGGATAGAACTTCAGCGCCAATTGATCGATACAAAGAAGCACAAATGGATGCATATAATGAATCAGAGAAATATAAATTTTGTTTGAAAAGAACCATATCCAACATTTTTTAAACAGTTCAAGGGGATGAATGAAAATACTATATTTTTCTTTTGATCTTCGAGAGACAACACTAACCCATTTATGCAAAGGGAAGGGAAATTCCCTTACCTGAATGATTCCTAGGGAACCGATTTGGTTCAATCTTTAGGGCAAATTAATGGGAAGATTTGTCCTTTATATGTTCATTGAATTATAGTAGTAGGATAACCATGAATCTGCCATCTCTACGCAACTTTGATCAAAGGACAAGAGGCAGCACAAAATGATGGAAATACTTGAAACTAGAAACCAGACAATGGAACCTCTGCAGAAATGCTTGGAAAAGGAAAAATATTCGGCCAACATAATTACTGCAGGGATCTCCTCTAATCTGGCAATTTCCCACGAGCAGAGACAAGGGATCTCCTCTATGACGGAGAGGATGAATAGAGGCAACAGATTTCCCACGAGCAGCAACTTCTCTACCTTCGACACGCAACAACTTCTCTCTGCCTCTGACGAGTAGCAACTTCTTTGGGCAACAACTACTCCGCCTCCCATGAGTAGCAATTTCTCTGCCTCTCCATTTTTCTCTTCAGCATATTGATTACAACTTTTACAATCGATGGGACATGGTCTGCAATGGAAGTGATAAGAGACGGGTGCTGCAGGAGGGACCTATAGGCAAAATATCCCTATCCTATCACACGCCTTTAATCCAGCCGTTTAAATGCATCTTGACATAATCCGACAACAAGTAGTTTCATACAAGCAAGTATGCATCTGGTCTCACAAAATCAAAATAAATAAATATATATATATTTATATATACATATATGCGTATATATTTATATATACATATATATGTATATATGTATATGTATATATATTAAAACCTTTTATGTGCATAAGGTTTGCTGCAGTGAGTGGCATCCATATGTATTTTTCATTCTGATGCGCCATCTTGTCCAGTGTTGATTGTGTCTTCCATAAATACAAACTGCCACCGAATTTGTCTTTATATATATATTGAGGATTAGTAAAGGGATCATCCCAAATGAACCTAGATTAATACTTTGAATCTAACACCAATTCCAGCTCCTTTATTCAATGTAATCAATTTTAAATAACAATAATAATAATAGTAATTTATATTGCTTATGAGGTATAAAATTTCATTATCATTTGGATACAATTTATGATTAAAAATAAATGCTGAAAGAAACTATTGCTTATGGAATCAAACAAATGTAATTAATTCAAATTCATTTTATTAGAAATTATTTTTATTACAAACCTAATGAGCCTCAACATCAAAAATAATATTTTAGATGACCTTACAAGTATTTTTGTTCATTTTAGACCACTCAAGCTTTCAATTAAGGTGATTTTTAAAATAAAAGCATTGGATTGAATATAATGTGAACATCATATATGGTGTGTAAAAGAAAAGAGGTTCAACTGAAAATCAATTGTAAATCCTCAGCCTAATGAGGAATTGAGGATTTCGAGACACAGTGGATTAATTTAGCTCACCTTGTCGATCCCATAAATCATATTGACCATACCAAGTGGTAGGGAATACTAGTGAATTAATATTAGGTCTATTAAACACCTCTAATCTCCCATAAATTAAAGTGTCTATTCTTTGAATGAATGAGAATTATTTGTCACAATCATAAGAATAATTAAATAAAGATGAGATTTATTAGGATACAAAAATTAATTTAGGTACAAACCTGAAATTCAATATTTTATTTGAAACAAGCTTTGATTCCTCCACAATTTTCGGACCAATCAATATTGGCAAGGTGACACTGATACATTGCTTTATTTCCCAATGGTAATTTATGGTGCTATGTGATCCCATCAATCTTCAATATATTTGTAGAGGTAATAGAGCTCAAGCATCTTACCCATGCTATCAATGATATGGGCTATCATGGTTTTTCAAGAAATATACATCTGTGACATTATCAACTACTGAAGCAAAATATGTAGCAGTTGGTAGTTATCGTGCTCAAATCCTTTGGATGAAACACCAATTAAATAATTTTTGCCTTAACTTTGTTAATATCCCTATAAGATGTAACAATACTAGTGCCATAAGTCTGACCAAGAATCCAATTTTATATTTTAGAATAAAACATATAGAAATTAGAAATCATTTTATCAAAGATCATGTTCAAAATCATAACATCTATTTAGAATTTGTGCCAACCAAAAATCAATTAGCAGACATCTTTACTAAACCTCTATCGAAAGATAGATGTAGTAAATTAAGAAGAGAATTAGGTGTTTTAGGTCAAAATACTTAAATTAAAAACTAATAAAATATCTATATGATGGAAAATGCACAAAAAGAATAAATTAAAAATTCACAACATTTTGGTGCCTCCAAAATTCCTTTTACACCTTCGATAATTGACCAAGATGCCTTTAAAAATCTAGTATGCCTCATAAAAAAACTTTGGTACCTCTGAAATCCATTTCCCATCATTCCATAGCCTCTGAAGGACTATGTTACCTCTGAAGTAAAACTTTGGGTCACCAAAGTAAAACAAACCCATTGCCTCCAAAGATTGCACCTACTAGTTTGGGATCCTCCGATAACATTTTGAAGAAACTTAAATCCTAAAACTCTATTTAAACATTTGAAGAACTCCAAAAACCTAAAACTTCTCTCTTCAAGCACCTGAAGAACCCCTTTCAAAGAAAACTCTTCATCTTCCTGCTCAATTCAAATTACTCTATTCAATAAATCTTTCCATCATATCTCTTACATTAGTTCTCTTCCCATCTTTGTCAGAAAACACTCACAATACCCTAAAACCTAATCCTTCTCTAATGCAATCGCGAGAATTCAACTTCTTGTAAATCCATCATTTATTCCAGAGGGCCACAAAATTCAAATTCCTAATGGAGAGTCAATACTTCAAATATATTCTTAAAAACTTCTTCACTTGCTACCAACTTTAAGAAAACATAGAACCACTTTTCCATCTCCCTTAGGTCCTCATCAATGCTTTTTTATTACTAAGGAGGAACTCTCATTTTACAAAACTATAAATCTTCAAGCCATTACTAATGATTTTTCTCTTCCATATCCTCAGTTATCTGATACTTATATCTAACACAAGATATGGTAGATCCAAGCTCAACTAGTCCATTCACCATCACCTTCTACAAAAACCAAAACCCCAGAAAACCTCCTACAATTCCAAAACCAAAAATATCATCTTCAACACCATCGTCTCAGTGATCCTCCTCTAAACCCAAGAGGAAGCCAAGGATTCCACTTCCAAAGGAATACAAAAAGCTCCTCTCTCCAAAATAATCATGTACCATCAAGAGTACACAACTCAAATGATGCCAATAAAGAAGCCCTCTTAAAAGGGACTCCTGTAGTCTTTCTTTAGTTGCTAGATCCACAATTCAAAAAGCGTATTGATTTTATTTATGTTTCTGATTGTGGACCCATAGCATGTACTCATAAACCCCCTTCAGCAATCCCAAAGGATCCATTTTTTATTCCACCTCTTCCACCAAAAAAACCTAAATCTTCTCCTAAACCATAAACCTCTCAACCCAAACTTAAACCCTTTTCTAAAACCTACAAGAGGAAACCCAAACTATCCCACTGATTCTGCTGTCCCTGCATTATTTTTTTATCTCTTTGATGTATATTTCTTTTGTAATTTGTACTTTCTATAAGGAACTCTTTCTATATGAAATTTTGATCATATTTATAAATTTCTATCACGAAAAGCTCTATTTTGTATTGGTCATTTTCTTTTTGTTTCTTTCCACCTTTTTGATTCTAACAAAAAGGGAGAGAAAATGTATTGAAAGCATGTACTAAAAGCATGAAGCTTTTATATAAAATGTATGAGATTTTTGAATGAAATATAGTTAAAATTTTTGTGCAAGGGGGAGTTGCATTGAATTAATAGAATTTCATTGAAACTCATGCAATTAAGTTGCTTTAAATTCCTTGTTAGATAAGTTTTGAAAGGGACATCACTCAGTGTTCTGTCATGATCAAAAAGGGAGAGAATATTGAACATACACTCTTAAATAGCTTGATTTTGACGATGAACATTCTTAACCAACTACATTTTGATGATGAACAAAGTAAAATATTAAGGTACTAATAATTCATTCTCAAACATTTTACAGAAATATAATTCTAAATTTAACTTGAGAATAATCTTCATAATGATCAAAGGAAGAAATTAAGTAAATGCTCAATAAATCTAAATACAAAATTACAGATATACTTAAAGAAGAAAATAAAAAGTTTAAAGTTTTTAAGGAAGCTTCAGAGTGAAATTTAAATCTAAATTTTATTCCTTCGTAGTTGCTTAAGCACTTCAGAGATAAAAGGCTAACTATTCAAAGCCAATGAAGTATTTCAGAAACAAAAGGAAAAATGCCTCGGAGTCATGAAATCACGATCTTTGGAGTTAGAAAAGGCTTTTCGGAGCCACTAGAAAACTTTAGAGATAAAGGAACATCCTTTCAGGATAACGAAGTTATAATCTTCGGATTCAACAAAAATACGTCGAAGCTAAGACAAGTGTTTTTGGAGCCATTGAAGAACTTTGGAGATATAAAAAAAAATAACTTTAGAGTGATGATATTACTTTGGAGTCATGAGTTTAAAAACTTCGGGGTTAAGTCAATTACTTCAGAGTCAATCAAGTTGCTTCAAAGTTATAAGCTTAAAACCTTTGGAGACAATTAAAGCACTTTGGAGTCATGAGCTTACAAGCTTTGGGGCTAAGTCAAGTTCGTCAGAGTTGGCTAGGCATTTCAGAGATAATGAATGATAGCCTTTGGAGTTAACAGAACACTCTTCAGAGAACACAAATGATTGGAGTCAGAAAAAAGGCATTTCGAAGATAAGAAAAATACTTTGGAGTTCAAATTAGTCCTTTGGAGTCACAAAATAATAACTTCAGAGATAAAGAACTCTTTCGAAGTTAGCCTCTATGATCCCAATGTAAGACACTGCTGTCACACCATTTTGGAGCCTCCGAAATCCATCTTCAGTGCATCCAAAGAGATGGCAACTTGTGTGAGCTCTACAAAAAAATTCATATTAGTTAGAAGCTCGGAGGATCTGAAGTCAATTCATAGCCTCTGAAATCTTGCTTAAAAGTACAACAGTTATAAATTTAAATATTTTTTAGCATTTAATGATTCTCACCTATCACAACAGAGAAAGTCAAAGATCTTAATATAAAAAAAGTTAAGATCAAAGAATAAAATTATTTATATTAAAAAATAAAAGAGAGCATTTACTAAGTCTTTAAGGCTTTTTCTTCCATGATTTCAATTCCACTGCAGTTTATTCAAGGAAGCATTTAAAGCAATTCATTCAACCACTTTTGGAGATTGAATCCTACTATTTTTATTGTTATATATTATTCATATTTACTGCTTTCAAACTTCGTATAAAATTAGCCTGTTAAAGGCATTAATATTTATATACATTTATTTCTGCATATTTTTGCAAGTCAAACACTTGCCTTTGTGTAGTGAAAGTATGTAGGATACTTGCTAAGTATTTGTATAAGTTACTTGGTGAGCTTAGAAATCAACAGATGTATTTGTTTGATCAGAAAGTTACTAATCAAAGAAGGTGTTAGTGGAACTTGAGTTTAATAGAGAAGGCTAACTCAGAGAAGTGGAGTAGGAACCCAAGTGAAGGGCCGAACCACTATAAAAATATCATTCTAAGTGCGTTATGTTATCAGTATTTTCTTTAGTCTTACACTTTGATTATTATTTGGCAAAAAATTTTAAAGACTCAATTTACTCCCCCTCCTGAGTTACCATCTAAACGGGACCAACAATTTATCATTTTACTCCTAAAGTTGCATCTAAACTAATTTCACATATTGGTCAAGATTTTTCTACTAACGAAGAAGCATATAATTTCTACAATAGCTATGGAAAATTGTGTGGTTTTAATATTAGGAAAGCTTCCAAATGAAAATTAGCAAATGATGATCTTAAATCTTGTGAACTTCTTTGCTCAAAAGTTGGCCTGAGAAAAAGTATAGTTTATGCTAAAAGAAGGAAGTATAAGGAAAGAACTCTAACTAGATGCAACTACCCTGCTTTGATTGTAGTTGATAATGGGATTGGGTCAGAAAAATGGGTTGTAGTAAAATTTGTGGTAGATTATAGTCATACATGTAAGACGCCTATCAAGTCTCATAACCTACGTTCACATAGATATGTTCCAATGTCTCACATAGACATTGCTAAAGGCTTACATAAAGTGGGTGTTGGTGTAGTAAGGACTTTGGACTATATGGCTCTTGAGATGGTCAGGCTAGAATCATTAGGTTTTACTCAAGTCAATTTAAGAGATGCACTTAGAAAAAGGCACCAGGAAAGATATAGTGGTGGTGCAATAGATTTGATGGTATATTTTTAAAAGAAAACTTTAATTGATCCTAATTTTTATTTTACATACAACATGGTGATGATAATCATTTAACAATATGTTTCTGAGTTAATAGGGATTCTAAGATTAATTATGTTGCATTTAATAACATGGTGTGTTTTGACATAATATACAAAATAAATGAATTTTAGATATCATTCGGCAAATTTGTTGGAGTGAACCATTATAAAAAATCGATATTGCTTGGGGCGAGCCTCCTTTTTAGTGAAACAAAAAAAGATTTTAAATGGTTATTTAATACATGGCTTATAGTCATGAGTAGTTTACCTCCAAAAGCCATTGTAACTGATCAAGATGCTGCAATTTTAGCAACTGTGAAAGAGGTATTTTCAAGAAGCCATCAAGTCGTATGCTTTTGGTATCTAAATAAGAAGTTTCATGAGAAGTTGGCTACAATTATCCATCAATATTTGTCTTTTAAGTCATAGTTGTCAAACTGCATCTATGATACTGATGGTATAGAAGATTTTGAATCTACTTAGAGTAATGTTATTTCGGAATTTAAACTCAAACAAAATGAATGGTTGCAAAACTTATATAAAATTTATAAAATATGAGTTCCTACATATGTGAGGCATATTATTTTGGCTGGGATGACTACCACAGGGCGATCTAAGAGCATGACTTCATTGTTTGACAAGTTTGTAAATCATAAAGCAAAAGTACTTGAATTTACAGAAGCTTATGATCAAGTTGTTAAGAGAAAACAGCATGATGAACTTTAGGCCAATTGTGATACCATATATAGCACATTAGCATTGGCAACCTCACACATGATAGAGTTAGACATGAGTAAAATTTACAATAAGGAGATCTTTAATGAATTTCAGGAATAAGTAGTTGCAACTCAATATTATATTGCGGTGTTTTAAGGGATATGAGAATAGAGTAGAAGATAAAATTTATCCGATTACATGGGACAATGAGAAAAAATTGATTTTTTCACATGTCAGTGCTTTGAATTTTGTGGTTTTGTTTGTCGACAGATTCTTACTATGTTTCATTTACGAGGTATTGTGCATATTCTTGATTCACATATTTTAAAGTAATGAACAAAAAAAATCAAAAGAAAAGATTTGAGTATGTGGTACACATGTTATTTCAAATGTTGAGAATTCTGGTATATTGAGATGGAATAATCTAATTAAGAAGTAGTCTGAAGTAGTAGCTAAAACGACTACAAATTATAAATCATTTACTGTTGTTGATGAAGGCTCAGAAAATATCTTGACAACCATGTCAAAAATGGAGTTAGAAGAAAACATGGTTCCAATCCATCAAATGAAGAGATAGTACACATCATTTAAGAGAATTTACTTTTTATGTACATGATACTCATATTTTGGATAATACAAATTATGAGTTAAGAATATCATTGCCTATAGAACTGCATAATCCACATGCTGTAAAAACTAAAGGACTATTGCAAGATATAAATCCACTTTAGAAGTGGTGGCCAAAAAGCGTGAGGGTCGTCTTTGTTAGGTTGTAAAAAAGTGGTGGTTGGGCACTACAAGAGAAATTATCCTATGTATAAATACAATGCAGGAGTTAGAAACATAGAAAGTAGAATATCATTATTGTTCACAATCTTTAATAATTTAGAAAGGAGTTGTTCCCTTTGTTTTTCTAATGGTGTGAGATTGCTTACTTCAGGATTGCACTTTTTGAGTTAATGGCATCATCAAGTAACAACATAACTCTGTCAACCACTGCCTATGGAAAGTTATGTTAGTGGAAATACTACTCATTTGCTTACATCATATATTGATAAAAGCCCAGGGAGGCGATTTCTTGGTTGTCCTCTTTACTTTGTGAGTTAGTCATAAATGTCTTTAGTTGGTACATTCGTAAGTTCGACACAGTTGAAATAATTTTATTATTAGATTTATTTCTTATTGATTAATGTGTTAACAGGAGGGGCCGCAAGATTGTGGATACTTTCAATAGGTTGATCCATGATGGCTCAAATTTAATACCTCGCAAGTGCACGGTCGATGTATAGTCTAGTGTGCTTATGCAAGGGTCGATCC
>JAYJMB010006046.1:0-11389 GCA_036873735.1 Pouteria campechiana
CTAATTGAGAAATGAAAGTAAAATTGTCATATATTTGGTGATAGGATGATCTAATTCTAACTTTATCAAATACATCACCAATTATCTGGCTTTTAGGATGAGCATACATAAACCTCCAATCTTTGGAAAGATATGAGTTATCTTCCTCATTTACCTTTGTTGTGGATGGTTCAGCTCTATCTATTGTTGTCTCTAATATTGGAGCTGCCACTTGTTTATCTTGTAATCTCGGTTTCTCTACACTTGTTAGAAGATTATCTGTCTCATTATCAAAATCACTATTTTTTTTCATGGAGTTAGTATGTTCATCAAATTTGACAATCTTATGTCTTAGGTTGTACACTAAATGCCTTGCTAACAATGGAATAATCCAGAAATATTCCTTGGTCGTCTTTGTCATTATTAAGAATAAAACACTTATAACCAAAATTATGAAAATAAGAGATATTTAGTTTCTTGTCATAGTATAATTCAAATGGAGTTTTATTGATTATGGATCTAGCAAAGTTTCTGTTAATAATATAGCATACAATGTTCATTGCTTCAATCCAAAAGTATTATGGCAAACTGTTTTACTCAATATTGTCCTTGCCATCTCTTGCAAGGATCTATTCTTCCTTTCTGCCACTCCATTTTGTTGAGGTGTTCTTGGTGCAGAGAAAGTTTGAAGAATTCTATTATTTTCACAAAAATCCGTGAATCTTGCTTTTCAAACTCTCCACCATGATCACTCCTTATGACAACAATGTGAAAGCTTTGTTTATTTTGTACATGTTTGGTAAATATTTTAAAGAATAAAAAAACTTCATCTTTGGTTGTTAGAAACATTACCTAGGTAAATCTACTATAGTCATCCACAATGACATGCGCATAATGTTTCCCTCCAAGACTTCTAGTTCTTATTACTCGAACTAAATCCATATGTAGCAATTGAAGGTGGTTGTGTATACTTCTTTGTTTAATTTAAATGATTCTTTTAATTGCTTGCCTTTCATACAAGCATCACACAACTTATTACCAAATTTGAGTTTTGGTAAGCAACAACTAGACCTTTATTATATAATTTTTCAATCAAATTTTTGTTGGCATGTCCTAGCCTTTTGTGCCACAACATGGGTTCATTGTCATTCACAACAAGACACTTAGCTTGAATATTAGAAAGATCAACCAAATATATATTTCCATGTCTTCTACCATACAATATAACTGATTGAGACTAAAACAATATAGAACATAATGGAGATTTAAACACAACTTTGTAGCCTTTATCACACAACTCACTTATGCTAAAAAGATCATGTTTCAATCCTTCTACTAAAAATACATCTGAAATTCTAGTAGATAGTGGTTGGTCGACCTTACCAATCCTAACTACTCTACCTTTACCATTATCACAAAAGGTTACTGTTCCACCCAATTTCATTTTCAACTCAATGAATAGCTCCCCATTCCTTGTCATGTGCCTTGAGCAACCACTATCGATATACCACGTGCTGCTCTTTATGGCTCCCTAGCACACCTTCATGGATAAAGTTAAGTCTTAACTTTTAGTACCCATTTAGGAATGGGTCCAAGTGGGTTAGTTGCAGATAGCATTGATACCCATTGATTCTTGGGCAATGTAGTTTTAAATAAAGGAGTTTGGGTTGCATTTAGTACATTTACAACTGTCTTTGGAACCTAAATCGTAGTCTTTTTAGGCTTGAATTTTTTGTATTGTTGCTATCCACTTCTTTTTGTTGGTTTCATTCTTAACAAAGTAGAAGTCAATATCTTTTTCAAAGCATTATTCTTATCTACTAGTTGCTCAAGTATGCCATTGATGTTATTATTACTCTTGAGCTTGGAATTTTCTTCCTTCATTTTGGAGCATTCATTTGTAATTCTTTTGAGATCTTTTTTAGTCTCTTTGTACTTCTCTTTCAAAGTCATAAAATCTGAATATAATTCTTTTAATATTTCTTCATGACTAGGAGTTTCAAAATAAGAATTTACCTGCTCTTCATCGATTGCCATGAAGCTGATTTCTGTATGAAGTTCATCTTGAGCACTTCTATTTGGAGAGAATTAGCTTCATGTTCTTCTTCCTTTTCACTCTCACTTTTATTTATTATGTTCTCTAACATCTCCCGTGCTGCTAAAGCTTTCTTTTTGTTATTGTTTTTGACCAAGTAATGATTGAAGTACAGGGGTAAAGAAGAGACTGATAACACAAAGCACTTAGACTGATATTTTATAGTGGCTCGGCCCTTCACTTGGGTTCCTTCTCCACTTATCTGAGTTAGCCTTTTCTGCTAAACTCAAGTTCCACTAACACCTTCTTTGATCAGTAACCTCCTGATAAAAAAATACACTCATTAGTTTCCAAGCTCACCAACTAATACAAATACTAAGCAAGTATCCTACTTGCTTTCACTTCATAGAGGCAAGTCCTTAACTTGTAGAAATATGCAGAAATAAATGTGTACAAGTATTGATGCCTCTAGCAAGCTAATTTTGTATGAAGTTTAAAAGCAATAAACATGATTAATATAATAATAAAGCATAGTAAGATTCAATCTCCAGAAGTGGTTGAATGGATGGCTTTAAATGCTTCTTTGAATAAGTTGCAGTGGAGTTGAAATGGTGGAAGATAACCTTTAAAGACTTAGTAAATGCTCTCTTTTATTTTCAGTATGATCTCCTTTTTTCTCATTCTTACTTAATTTCTTTTATATTGAAACCTCTGACTTTTTCTGCTGTGGTAGGTGAGAATCATTAAATACAGAGAAATATTTGAATTTATATCCGTTGTACTTTTCAACAAGGTTTCAGAGTCTATGAATCAGTATCAGATCCTTTGAGCTTTTAAGTGGCATGAAGTTTCCCACACAGCTCACACAAGTCATCATCTCTTTGGATGCTCCAAATATATGTTTCAAAGACTCCGAAGCGATGCCATAGCAATGATTCATGTCAGGATGGTAGGAACTAACTCCAAAAGAGTTTACTATCTCCGAAGAGCTTAACTTGTAATTCCAAAGGAGCTAACTCTGAATATTTAAGTGCTTCTCTGACTTTGAAGTATTTCACTTGGCTTTGAAGTGCATTTCCTCTGACTCTGACGAGTTGTATTCTCTGAAGTGTGTCCTATTGACTTCAAAGTCTCTTGTTGTTGTCTCTGAAGCACCTTATCGACTATGAAGTATTTGACTCAACCCCTAAGCTCGTGAGATCATGACTCTGAAGTGCTTTAACTAACTCCAAAGATTCTAAGCTTGTGACTTTGAAAAAATTTAATTGACTCCAAAGGTTGTGAGCTTATAACTTTGAAGTAATTTAATTACTCTAAAGTTATTTTTCTTTATCTTTGAAGTACTCCAGTGGCTCTGAAACTCTTGTCTTAGCTTCAAGGTGTTTTTACTGAATCTGAAGCTTGTGACTTTGTGACTCCAAACATATTTACTCTTTCTTCAGAATGCTTCATTGGCTCTAAAGGTTTATCTTCTTATCTCCGAAGTGTCCGAGAAACTCTGAAGAGATAAAGTTTTAAATCCGAAGTCAACTTTGAAGTTTGCTTAGCAACTCTGAACTTTTGTTTTCTTCTTTTAAGTATATTTGTAATTTATATACTTAATTTTCTTGATCATTTACTTGGTTTCTTCTTAAGCATCATGAAATTTATTCTCATTAATTAAATTAAAAATATTTCTATAAATACTTGAGAATAAATTATTAGTACCTTAATGTTCACTCATATCTTTGGTCATCATCAAAACATAGTTGGTTAAGAATGTTTATCATCAAATTAAGCTATTTAAGAGTGTATGTTCAATAAATGGCCCTTTATTGCTAAGAGACAAGGGTCCGCATCACAAAGACCCTCATCACAGGTTATACCTCAACAGGCAATTCCGTTCCTAGTGTTTCTGCCACCAATATCTTTACGCTTTGAAATTGTGATAAGTATCTCATAAGAAGACAAGTTGAAACTCATAAAAGAGATGGAAGTGCTCCAAGTAGATGATAATGATGAAGATATATTGCTGGTTCAGCATCCGCAACCGTTGCAGCACATGGTCACTCCTACTCCAGCACTAGCCCCGCCAATTCAGAATATGTTTAACTAGAGGCCAAGTGCAAATTCCTCAACTCCACAATCATTTTCCTTTCAAGCTGAGACATCGATACCAAGACTGCTTGGAAGAGGGTGTGGGAGAGGGTCAGCTAGACCACCAATAGGCAGGGGCCATGTTGGTTTAGTACAATTGGCCTTTCACTCGACTGGCTGAGTCAGAAATCATTCAGAGCAAAGAACCTGAACCACAATCTCAAGCAAAAAAGGGAAGATTATTATTCAAGGAGATGGGCTTGCCCTATGGATAATGTCATACTTCTAATCTTCTACCTAAGAAATTCTTGTCTACTAAAAATTTTTAGAAATTTAGTAAGGGTTGGAGAAGGATAATTGACCTCCTTGGCATTTATCTTGATGAACCCTATATGTTAGTAATCAGTCCACTCATCCTGGTCCCAATCAAAGGAAAATTAAAGGGTCTTTGATATCCAGGAGATCAGACAAGTCTTGATGCAGACGATGATATTGACATGGACAGTGATGAGGTGTATACCTTGGATTGCTCCTGTGTGAGTATCAAGTCGACTGTCAGTCCCACTATGCAGGATTGTCAGTCAGCTCCTTCTAAGTTCAATACATCAAAAATGTTGTCCGCCCTATCAATAATTGCATATTTCTCTATGGTTTCTACCTCTTACCATGCATCAACAGAAGAAGAAGAATCTGGGTCTGACAACAAAGAATCATAAATAAATTTGGAGGGACCTGATGATATAGATGACAAAGAATTCATTGATGACTATAACACTTATGGTGTCAAAATTTAGAAAAAAAATTTCACATTTTAGTAAAGTGAGAAATTGAGGTGATACATAGTATTTTATAAAGAAATTGTATGGAAGATTGAATGGAGTGACATGAACCCGAGTAATGATTTTGAGTAAAGTCATGTATATGACTTGAATGACTAATATAACATGATTATTATGTATAATGTGATGTGTATGAGATATTGAAGTAAAATTTTGAGATAGTTTTGGAATTTTGAACTATTGAGTTAAATGTTTAGGTAAAAAGAACTTAATAGGTGATTTTCATAAAATCATAGAAATCTCAATAAATAAATAGCCTTATATGACATTTGAGGTGATTAAAATTTTCTAAGGTGGATATGGGTAGAGTTTGATGCTTGAAATCCATAAATTTCATCAATTTAAATTATATAACGGCTATAAGAAGAAAAAGAACTGAAAAGGTGAATTTAGGAAAAAGTATATTTATGATCAATATGAATGACCTAAGATAGTTATTATATGTATTTTAATGTTTGTGAAACACTAGTTTAAGTATTTGATGCATTTTGGAATGAAAATGGCATATGGAGTCACTTATTGTAGAAAATTTGGTTAAAATGAACTGAATAAGTGATTTTTGGTAATTGACCTCAAATGAAGTGGCGAATAGCATGAAGATATTTTATTTCATGCATATGACATGTGGGAAGTGATTGTTGTGATATTTGAAGTAATTTATATGAACTGAGATTATGGGGGCTGTTGTATACATACAAAGCCAAATTTCTGAAATTAGAATAATATAAGTTATTACTTGAGTTTGGTGATGACAGTAATATTATAAAATGATCATTTTAAAATGATTAGGCATATGATTAATTGGATTTGTAAATTTATTCAGGGTGCAAATGTAATATTGCAAGAATTTGGGGTTTGATTATATATCAATATATGGTGAAAGAAGTTGAAAATGATATAGGTGCCACTTGTATCTACTTTTTCGCACATAATATGAATGATTAAGAAAAAGTGTTCAACATAAAATTTGTAGCCCTTGAAATTTCCTAGATAATGAATCAATAATCACATGAATCAGATATTGTATGAGAAAATTTGAGTTAAAATACTATGGATGTCTCTAGAACTGTAAATTGAGATAAAACACATGGTATCATTGTTGAGTTAAAATTAATCATATTTGGAGACAGAATTAGAAAAGGCTATAAACATTAAAGTTATATATACTGAAATTATCTTTCAAAATCATTAATAGTTTTGCAATTCTGACATCATATTAGGTAGATATGGACAATTTACAAAAAGTACTCCGGGCTAGCAGCGAGTTAATGTAGCGGCGTGGAATTTGATGTCGTAGCGTGAGTCACTGTTTTATGCGAGACAACCAAATTTTTAGCTAGAGTTTTATCTTGTTTCTTATCTAGTCCATTCCATTCTTTCTTCCCTTTTACCCTAGCCCTATTTAGCATCATTTCTAGTTATTTTGGCTAGGAAATCATTGTGCCTAGCTAGAATAATTTGTGATCTTTTTGTTTAAATTGAATTTTCACCCATTCAAATAGTGGAAATGGAAGAAAATGAAAGAAACATTGGATTTCCACCAAATTGAAGGATCCATATGGATTTGGGAGCTTGGTCATTCATTTTGGAAGGACGGCTATGCTTATAAGCGAAGGTAAGCTCAATCTCCCAACCAAATCTCAGATTTTAGATTTTTAGGGTTTTGGGAAATGATGGAATTTTTAGCTTAAATTGATATATGTGGTCATAAATTCATGGGGGAATGGTTTAACACAATGATTATTGTGAATTGGCATGAAAATTTGTGAATTATGCAAAGCTAGGGTTTTTGTGAATAGTGAAATTTGGGTGTTTCTTTATTTTTGTGAAATTAATCATGGGATAAATGATTATTGGCATGATTGGAATATTTTAGAACATGTATGGATTGATTTGGATTGGTGGAATCAAATTTTAGGCTATGCCCTAAGTAGAAGTTAAAGAGGATTTTTGTGTTTGGGCCATGTGAGCCACAAATTGATTACATTAGATGCCTAATTAGATTGTTATGAAAGTTAATTGTATGTTTGGTTATGCTATATGATGATAGCATATGGTTGGAAATGAAATTTCTTAAGAACCCTCATTGAATGGTATGATTTACATTATGCCTATTAGCCATTTGATAAAATGCCCCGATGAAAGGTAAATTGAGTCTGATTATGACTGTAAGACCTTATAGAAGGGATGGAATGATTAGCCATTTGGTATCTACTTAGAGTTTAAGTGGCATGTTGTAAGATTAATTAGATGTTAAATATGTTAGCTTTCAATTGTTCATTGATGAGTATGTAATTATGCATTTGGAAAGTATAAGGGATTAGCAATGAATCATTTCTAGTTATGTTATAAATGAATGAGATTTTGCTCTATACAAGATGATCTAAGAAGGATGAAAATGTATAGAGCTTGAGGAACGTGGTTTAAAGCTAAAGGCCTAAGGTAAGTAGGCCCTCCCCTCCTTATTTTTTAATTATATATATGAATGGGGATATATAATGTCCCATTGATTATATCTGGCATGTGTAGTTTGGATGGGGATTATGGATATCTTAAATTTGGTTAAGGATGTTGTTCTTTGGTTGTTAGGGATAACGAATATCCCTTGGATTGAAATATTTATCATTTTGTGTACAAATTGGTTCATTGGTTTGTAGGGATAGATAATATTCTCTACTTTGGGTTTAATAAGAAATGTGATACATTATATGATTATGGTTCATGTTATATAGAATTTTGTATTAAAGATTTGTTACATGAATTGGAAATAATCATTAATGGTATTTTAATGATAGACATGATATGGGGTTAACCAAATGTAATGATGGATTGCTTGGATGTTGAGATGTGAATCATGATTATTCATATTTCAGTTGAACCATATTATGTTATTGATTAGGGCTTATTATTGATTGTGGACATGTTCTTTTAATTATTTATGATCTTTCATTTTTGCCTACTTACTGAGTTCATATAAACTCACGCCTTCTTGCTTATTTTTCAGCTGACATGACAAGTAAAGAATCTCAACTGTGGATTAGAACTGATGGGTAGTGTTTGAAGACATCTTGGTGATATGATAGAATGGTGGGGTTGTAATCCCCTTTGAGTTTAGTATAATCAAAAATTTCAATTGGATCTATATGATTGTAATTAATAAATTTTAATTGATATATAAGGTAGTGTAAAGGCATGTCATAGAAAATTATTCAGTTTCTTAAGAATGAGTTTGTATAATTATAGTGACAACTAGATTGCCATCATGATTCACCCAGATCATGGGCTGTGGCTATGTGGATGATTGAATTTGGAATTATTGTTTTAATTTTATTTGATAAATGTTTATACAGGTTAAACCCTAATATTTCAGGGGATACTCTATCCATTTTCTTGAAACTAGTCGAGTTCCAAAATGGGACTCAAGCATCTCACCCTAAAAGTTGGCAAATTTAGGTGAAATACAGTGCAAAATGGTAGGTCACGCCTCGAAAAGTGGGACGTGAATGGCAAGTGAGACTCATGAGTTTGATCATGAGGCAGACCCAGACCATTCAGAGGAAGAATAAGACAATTACTTCGATTCTTCCTTAAAAGCAATATCCTATGGCACAGCTCCACCAGGGTTAGAAGATGGTGGACAAGCAACAATCAATGAACTTGAAGAGTTCAACTTGGGTATAGATGAAGAAAAGTGCCTTACTTTCATCAACAAATCCTTACCAGAACATGAAAAGCAATTGCTAATAGATCTTCTCAGGGAATTCAAAGATGTCTTTGCATAGACATACTTTGAAATGCCTGAGTTAGATCCGGATATCGCCATGCATTCTTTACATATCTCTCTAAGCAAGTGACTAGTGAAGCAAGTACTAAGGAAGTTCAGTCCTGACTTGGAGCAACAAATCATTAATGAGATCAACAAGTTACTAGAAGCCAATTTCAATCAAGAAGTCAAGTTCATGAGATATATCTCCAACGTTGTCCTAGTAAAGAAAAAGAATGGGCAAATCCAAGTTTGTGTTGATTTCTACAATCTCAATGAAGCTTATCCAAAAATGAGTTCCCAATACCACATATGAAACTCCTTATCAATAGCACATCACTGTATGACACATTCTCGTTCATAGATGGTTACTCCGGCTACAACCAAATCAAGATGGGGCCAACAGACGAGGTGTCCATTGCATTTCGCACTCTAATGGGCGTCTTTTGCTATAAAGTTATGCCATTTGGGTTAAAAAATGCAGGAGCTACTTATAAAGAGCTATGTAAGTTATTTTCATGTTATGCTTCACAAACATATTGAATGCTATATTGATGATTTGATGGTAAGATCCAATGGTCATGATCAACATCGTCAAGATCTACGCACCGTCTTTGTACGGCTTAGGAAAAATAAGCTATGTATGAACCTGTTCAAATGTGCATTTGGGGTTGGGTTAGGCAAGTTCTTGGGATTCATTGTCCTTTATCAAGAAATTAAGGTAGACCAATAAAAGGTAAAGGCAATCAGAAATATGTCTCCCCCAAGGAATCTAGATGACCTGAGAAGCTTGCAAGGAAAATTATCTTTTATCAGAAGATTTTTTTTGCTAACCTAGCAGAAAGATGTCAGCCATTTCACCATCCACAAAAGAAAGATGTGGCTTTTGTTTGGAATGAAGCTTGCTAAAAAGCCTTCAATTCTATCAAAGAATTACTCTACAACCCACTGGTTTTGGCTTCACTAGCTAAGGGTAAACCTCTTATTTTGTACATTCCACGAGTGAGCAATCGCTGGGGTCATTGCTTGCATAAGAAAATCAAGATAGGAAGGAACAAGCATTATACTACCTTAGTGGTCTATTGATCGATGCAGAATGCAATGATTCTCCAATCGAAAAGACATGCCTTGCTTTAATGTTTGCAGCTCAAAAACTAAGGTATTATTTCCTCACTCATGAGATCCAATTAATTTCTAAATTAGATTCACTCTAGTTCTTGATCACTCATCCCATGCTATCGAGACAGTTGGCAAAATGGTTATTACTGTTTGTTCCTGAAGTATGGCTTAACCCAAGAGGGAAGGAGTGAATTGGGTATATAAAAATTTATTGCTTAACCCCTTATTAGACCATTTTCCCCTTTTTGTGATTGTGTGTGGTGCATTGTAAGATAAATAATGAAAATAAAAAAGTGCATGAAAGATAAAACAAGTAAGCAAACACACACACAGACAACACATTTTTTATAATGGTTTAGGAACCCCGTCCCTTCATCCAGTCATCCAAAAGCACACACTCATTGTGCCTTGGGTTCCACTATATTCCATATAATAGAAATACAAAGTACTCCCAACACTCTTTTAAATTCCAGCTCTAGGAGGCGTAAATAAGTGTTCCCAATACTCTTCTAGATTTCAGCTCCAAGGGGGCATAAACATAATGCTTCCTGCACTTTTTTGGTTTCACAAGTTCACCAAGAAACTCACTAGCTTCAAAGATCACCAGCAAACTTGATTATTTTCCAAAGCTCACCAACAACTCCCTGGATTTCAGATTAACCAAAAAATTGACACATTACAAAGTGTTATAATGAAGCACAGGGGAAGATAAAATCTTTTAGAGCCTTGGTCATACAAAAAAAATCTTCCCAGAATGAAAAGATAATGGCCATAATGATTGGAAGGTTACAGCTCATTAAAGATAACTGAAGGTTAAGCTCACGGCCATGGGTGGAAGGATTTGCATAAGGTTTAGCTCATTTAAAAATACTCCTTCACCACCTTTGAATCGTCTCATCTCTTCTCCTTAAATAGCTCTCTTGAAAACTTGATCATTGGAGGAAGATGATCTTCATTAAATGTAGAGACGAAAGTAGATGAGTAAGAAATAAATATAGAAGACTGTTCTAATAATCTTTAATTTAAAAATGCCATCTTATAATTAATTTCCATATGCTTAGAGCCATTTTGCAGTGTTGACCTTGACATAGAAGAAGGTAAATATCTAGTTTAGGTAACTAACGAATAAGGAGATGCTGCAACTCTGACTTATTTCACGACTTTGGAAGACGAATTTAGCTACTCTACTTTGACCGGTGCTTTATTCCATTTGTATGAAGTTAATATCTAACAAAGTCTCTTTCTAGATAGACAGACTCTCTTCGTCTCCTACTTTCTCCAAAGTTGATTCCAAATGAAGTTGTGCTTCTTTATTTTCAGGCAAATGTGTTTTGCTCTTTAAACTTCTTATTCCATCTGCTACCTTTTCATTGACTCTTCAGATAAGATGAGATTTTGAATAGAGTATTCAGATTGACATCTTTGAGCATATTTCAAAATCTCTGTAACTTAAACTTTCTACAATGTAGTAGATAGTTAAAACAAATATCTGCAGTCTTGCACTTGGAAATTTGAATGGGTTCTTGATGTTTGATTCTTGTTTAGCACTTAGAACCCTCAAGCATTTTGTTCTCCTTC
>JAYJMB010006047.1:0-15848 GCA_036873735.1 Pouteria campechiana
AAAAGCTCTACGTGCAAACGCGCTTCCTGTAAGTGCTTAAAAGCCACCGCCAGGCCAAACAGGCCCTAAGACTAATAAAAACTTTCAAATAAGTACAAAGGTTAAGGTTTAGAAGCATACCATTAGCCACTGTTTTGCAGTATAGCTCAGCCTCCCTTCCTTTACAGTGGGTGCAAAGTGTTTGATCTGCATCACTGGAAACAGACAACAATCTGAATAAATAAAAGGTGCCATGCAGTAAACAAAGAACATCAACCACCCAAATGATAAAATGTGCGGGATAGCATATTGGGAACCAGATGTTTGCTTTGAAGTGCAGATTTTAACCAGGAACAAAGCAAATTAACAATTTAATTGATAAAATCTGCAGTACAGTATAGCTGTGTGCATGGGTACAACATGTTTCCTCAAACGTCGTGAATCAAGAAATATCAGGAGATTTCAAAATATCCGGAAGAAATGAACACAAGCTCAAAAACTGGAAAGCAGCTATGGTATATGGGCAAAGAACATGAAAATAACATAAGCAGAAATCAAGTTGTTCAATCAAGGTATTTTATATATGAATGAATGTCTTGAAAAACATTATGAAATAGAAGACTTGAATGATTCATGTGGTTAAAAATGCTAGATATAATTGAAGGCTGGACACTAGGGAACTAGACAGTTCAGAAAATACATCAATCCAGGTGCTTAAGAGAAATAAGAAGGCATCAACTGCTGAGAATAAGACCTAAAAATTGACAGGTAAAGACAACACAAAGCCAGCCACAAATATCTAAAATGGTGCTATTTTAATGATAACAAAAGCTGCATACATCACATCCAACACGAAACTAGTTGCACATAGGCAATCAATTAAACTGGCACTAACTTTCAACTTCCAAAATTTTTATTGCACATATCATCCGGGTCAAGGAAAAAATTACCAATAAATGAAAAATGATGCAAATATTTGGTTCACTATAGGAGACAGTGCAGAAACCAATTCCATATAATCCAACATCCATGTCAATCTCCTTACTACATGATCTTCATGCTAAGGCCACTATTGAAAATGCAGGATACATGCAAACAAGTTGAAAGTTACGCACCAGTACAACCACAACTTAGTGGATTTAGAAAGATTTTACCGGATTAGAGCTTTGCAGCCAATGCAGGTAAGTTGTTTCTTAGCAAATTTCATTATCCCACTGTTTGAAGGAGTTGAAATGGAAACTGCCCTTGTGTGGCTGCCATGGAGAAGCTCCTTTTCCGCATTCTTCAGGATAGGATCAAATATTCTCAAAAGTGGCTATGACAAAAAAAAAAAAAAAAAAAAAAAAAAAAAAAAAAAAAAAAAAAAAAACAATCAGCCATGTCAAACAGAAGGTTGTAAACCTTGAAAGAAAAATCAAATAATACCTTGCTAATTTGATTCTCAAGATAGTAATTGGGGTCTATTGGAATGTTGTTCTCTAGCACATATATAGGATCCTCTGATCTTTCATAAGCCTGTTCATCATGAGGCAGAATATGTAAAAATCTTTACAAAGCAGCCTGAGCCTGCCTCCCAAAAACAAACATTAAACAACCAACAACCTTGGCACCCTTTGCAGCCTTAATAATGACGTATGGAACACGATCCCCAACATTTGGAGCAGTGGCAGCATCCCTCTTTCAAAACAACAATCACATAGACAGAAACTAAGAACATATGGTCAAATAATGCATTTGGTTATATGAGAAAAGATAGAGAAGAAATCCTATTTTTTCAAATGAATAACCAATTCCAAATTTAAGAAGAATTTAAAAAAAATTATCGACAGGCAAGATTTCAAAAAAGAAAAAAAAAAGTTTCCACAAGAAGATGGGCAGAAAGAAGTAAGATCTGATCCCATCTGTAAACCTGAAAGCAAAGCTGGTTTTATGATTGGTCAGAGAACAATTTGGACTTTTTCCCCTGAAGATTTCACTGCGTATGAATTTGCACAAGGTACATTTTAGAAATAAACTGAAGTCATCATGTATAAAATTACAGTCTTATTACACGGTAACTGTGTGCCAACAAAGGCCCATCCTATTTTTATCAATTCTACCTCTAATATTGAAAACACGTAGTTTCTTACTTCCCATTGATATGAACCTAAAATGAGATCCTTCCAAATTGTCGTTTGTTGTGAATAAAGATGACCCATGAAAATTTGCCCCCAAGCTTCCTCAATTACCATATCCTCAAAACAATATTCTTGCAGGAAAAATAAAAAATAAAAGAAAGGTTCTCACTTTCCGCATCCGTTCGGCAAGTTCAACATGTGCTGCCTTTACTGCATAGTCATCTCCTGTTTTTGTGAGACCCTGTTTCAGCAAAGCGTCAGCTAAATAATGGACTATAATATATAGGTTATCAACAGGAACTGAATAAAAGTGTGACACAGTCACCTTTGTAATAACCAGAAGGGATAAATCCATTCGGTTCATCAGAAGATCAGAAATGCTGTTCTTGACATACTGAACTGCACCAGGAATGTCCCGATCAATTAAAATTTTGTGAAGGCATTCAGTCACTAAATTCTTTACCAGAAGACAGTTGTCCCTTCTAACAGTCTCAATGCCTGCTCATCAGAAGAAAATGCATTAAAAGTGTGCTCAGAAAGTACAGAAAAATGGCATAAATTTTATACGGCAAATATATACACAGACATATATGTATATATACAGAGAGAGAGAGAGAGAGAGTGGTGGTGTTGGGGGGGTAGGCGGGGGAAGTCACTACCTTTTGTATCCATTTTGTCAAATTTTTCTGGCCTTGTCCACAGAAGTCCAGCATATCTCTTCTTGCTGATTAAAAGATACGGATAATAGACTTTCTCAAACTCAAGTTTGATGGGCTTCACAATGCACATGCAAAAAACTCTTAGATGGTCAGTAAACCAAGATAAACCTATCTACTAAAAAACAGCATACAAAAGTGTCAGAGTTGCAATATTACTTTCAAGCTGAGCTTGACTATTGAAAAATATGAGACAGAGTGATTCTCTATAAGCCAGCATAGCAAACATACTGATAAACATCAGGAAAAAGTTCCTCGTAACATCTAAAAGTTTACATAACAAGTAGCATTATTAGTTCAGATATCAGTTGATAATTATCAACCTACTGCTGCACTAAAAAAAAATATGATCACCCAATTTTTTATTGTTGCTTTAACAAATCAGATTGGGTAGATCTAAAACATGTTCCCATGAACTGCAGATCTGCTTCCAAATAATTTTTTTTATCTTTTCTTAAAGTTTTCAAGTTCATATATGTCTGCTCTTAGACAGACATATGGAACTTTCCGAAGTTTGGTTTAACATTCTTGAAACTTCGCAATGAAACCCCAAGCTGGGGAAAAACAGTAATAAGAACTACAAAGCCAAACAGGCCTAGTCAAAAATAAAAGTTCGAAAAACATAATATACCTTTGTGAAAGTGCCACTGATATACTCAGCTGCCTCCCTCCCCAAGCTCATTGCTGCTTCTACGGTAGGCACACCAAATTGTACCATAACAGAATCCGTATCGCCATAAATAACCTGATGCAATTCAATTTTTTAAACCATTATGCAAATGAATGCCAAAAGAATGTTGAACAAAATCAGGTATCTTGAAGTTCCCATGTCCATGATACTATTATCAAATACCATCAACAAACATTTGTTAAGTTGAATGATAACATGCCAGTACAAACCTCGACAGGATATATTATTGATGTTTGCATATCATTGGCAAGAAAAAGAATATACTCCTAAAGTTGTTGTTGACTTCTACACATGGAATTGCCCAGAGAAACACAGGCAACCTAAACACATACATTCCATACAAAAATCTTGAACATATTATCTGAAAATTTGAAGTTATACATGCCTCAGCATTGTTATCATAACCACCAACTGTTGTGAATTTGTCTTCCACAAGCTTCTTTGTGTGTTCAATCATCTGTCGACCTGGATGTGTAAGTTATGAGGTCACGCAAAAGAAAATGAACATCTTTGAAAATCACCTCTTATGCTAAAGAAAGTTTTAAATTAAATAAATAAGTGCAATGAGGAATATAGTAATTTTGGCAAGAACATCTAATTACCATAGCTTGTCACACTAGAAGATATCTCCAAACAAGGCAATTGTCCCACTGTAGCTCCAGTAAATCCATACACAGAATTTGCACTTATCTGAAAAATTAATGTGCATTCCACAAGGAAAATAGCATCAGAGATAGCTCATGTACATCATTCATCTGAATAATGTCTATGGAAGCAGTGCTCAGTTTTACTTTCAGTGCCAATTGGCGACCATCGAGTACAGCCTTCTCAAATGGATCTTTTGCTTCCTGAAACACAATGGACTACATTATTAACCATCTAAAGGAGGCAAAATTAATACAACAAAAAGGCCATAACCGTCGAGAGTAGGATGCAAGAAATGTTACAATAATCATATTTGTAGATGATAAATGTATAGCATATCGATCAATAGAAGCTAGAAACATGAAGTACTTTCATTACAGATAAGAGGTGAATTAATAAATGAAAATTACCTTAAGATCAGCTTTTGCTCTTTTACGAGCAGCTAATAATTCTTCAAGAATTTCTGGAAGTATGCCCTGAAAGAGAAGTACGCCTCTATGTAACCATCTCAGGGCTGACGTATTTGCATTTCCATCTAAGGGGAATTTTTAAAACATTCATTTATGCCTAGATCATGACTTCAAAGAACAAAGATTAACCTTTAAATGTTTTAAAACAAAATTAACCTTCTGTAAAGTAGGCTTCACAAAAGTTTCACCAGATGGAGTCTTATTGACACATTCTGCAGACAAGTTGAATCCACGAACATCCTCAGGCATTACCTAATAAACCACATGTAAACACATCACCTTAGAACTTCAAAAGCATTGGCACCTGAATTCAAACTTCAATGATAGAGATTATTTGAGGACACAGGGAAAGTACTCCAATTAGCAAAAAATGGTCAGCCATAGCAAAAGCAATCACCAGAGTGCAGTAACATAGATTATATGCCATCATGATAGATGGATACAAAGATGCGAAATCCAATGTGGCAATGGGATTTTCATAGAATCCGGCCCTAGCCTCTAAAACCTGCACCATTGAAAAATACAAAAAATGTCAAAAGGGCTACTTCATTGTTTATCATGATTCCTGCAAAACCATAAGTCAGCCTTTGAACTGATTTGAAACAACAAAAGAATGTCAATTCTGGCAACAAAAAGAGAAACAGCACCAACAATATTCAAAGCAAAAGTCACTGTCATGCCATCTCTTTTATGTTTAGCATCCACTCTCTTACAATTTCCATAATTTTTTGTCATTCTTAGCTTTGTATTCTAGTCAAAGCAACTTGTGTCTTGGTTCTTCAAAAGGAATGCTAAATTGATCAGCAAAATACCCCACCCACGTTCACACCTTCAGTGTTCTGTGATCTTGATCAAGTTCCTCAAGCTCCCATTTCCACCAATAGACCAATATGGGCTTTCTAATTTGAATTGTAAAGGAATAAAAACTAAGAGGTACAATCATCACAAGCTTACAGTTGCACCCTCAAACGTTTCTTGTCCACTCCCTTGCCCTTTAACATTTGGTATAACAAGATTCTTCTGCTTGGCTTTTCGAAGAAGTTGAGAAAGAACCTGGAAAATAGTCAATTTTCATGGAGTGAAATGCATCAGTATATTCACCAGTAAAACTAGCCATCAATAGTATTAAGCATGGTTACCTTAATGCTTTGCCCTCTTGAAAGCAGAAAAGATATAGGAACACCAGTGACTCTAGCCATTTCCACATAGTTGTAAACGTACATCAATTTGTCCAAAAGACGTTGAGGAAGATAAGCATCCTGCATCCAAAATGAGGAACCAAGTCTGCATGTTGTCTTATAACAAATGAAATTTTGCCTTCAGCATTCATGGCAAACTTGATATTTGACATACATCATCACTGAACCAGTGATGCATGGCATTCACTAATCATGTTAGCATCTACATTCAAGACACTAAAATTGGCGTTCATTAGTCCATTATAATGCTAGAAATGTGTATCTGAGCATTCAATAGGATGGCATATCACCCTATCTGTTCAAGTAATTCTAAACATTTTTTAAAAAAAAAATCGCAATGGCCATTATAATAACCATCAGAATGAGGAAGGTGAGACATTTACATAGCAAGGAAAATGAAAAGAAAAGAAAAAGAGAGATCATTAACAAGTACTGTCTTCAAACAGTGATGGACAACATATATAATCAGACAATGGCCGCTAGTTATGCAGGAGCAGTCCAATTGTGAACTCACTTGGTGGTAAATGACATAAATTCTGGTGGAATAAATTTAGAATCAAGTAAATGAAATTAAGGAATTAATTTTGAATCAAGCAGTTTCTTTCCGTTTTTCCAGTTTTCTATGACAGATATTCAATTACATAATTCTTATTCAATTGTCACTAGATCAACACCAATCATAAATCATCAGCATAGCATATGCCATGCCATAGTAAGCAATAGCACTCAAATAGACACCATTCTCACTCAATTTCTTGCATGAAACAGTCATGTATCCTTTTCCTTGTGAAATATTATATAACCATACAACTAAAGGTAGCAAGCTCGTGCCATATCGGATGAATATAACTGAATATCTCAAAATTTTCCTTATAATAAACAAAGAAAGTCACAGATTAACAATGTTACGAATAGTAATGCACCTTCAAGCAATAGACAGCAAGCCGCCTCCTAGTTTCTGAGTTCCCATTTTGAAGATCAGATATTATTGAATGATGAACATCCTCTTTCTGCTCTTAAGACCGATAATATCAGCAATAAACATATAGGTTGAAGGAACAGAGCACACAAATTAGTAAATGAATTTGTGCTAGAAAACAAGAACTTTGGTGAAAATGACGAAAAAAAGGAAGCCAAAAACAAAGATAAAAAAAGGGAGGAAAAAAGGAAAGCAAAATCCTAATTTAAGGTCATTAACCCAGGGAAGGGCAGATAATACACACAAGTATAGCATAAGTCAATGAGAAGATAAATTCATGAAAAGCTAGGCCCACATTAAAAATCAAAAGAATTCCCATGAAAGCATGAATAATCACATCAGGGTTAGGAGAGTGGAGATGTTTACAAAATAAAAAATAGTTTATACCATAAGCCTATATTAGGCCAGTCCGGCAATTTTTGAGATGGAGGCAAGCCTTTTGAAGCTGAACTGGTTAATGAAATAACTTTCCGGTTTAGCCAGAATATATGATAAAATGAAGGCTCAAATATAGGCCATGACATCCACTTAAGGGAAGCTTCCATGCTGTATCCTTTCTGTTCTGTCTCCAATAAAACTTAAAACTCCTGCACACACCCTTGTAGAGATATAGTACTTGTTGAACTGTTTCTGTTTTGGCTCAAACAAAATATGAATTATTGTCATATCCTTCCAGTTTTGCTCTTAGTAAAAATTAAAACTTCCAAGACAATACAAGCATACATTGTGCATTGCAAACAGTCATACAGTTGCTGTTACTGTTGGTTACCCTAAGCACAGCATTCCTCAAAGCAGTTTATAGTGTCATTCATTTGTTAAACAGCAAAAGAGCAGTGCTTCTGTGAACACTATTGACTTTGCTGGTTTAGCTGTCACGTTGCTAGTAGGAATTTAGAAATTATTCCACCAGTCCATCACATACTCAATGCCTTCCACCTTTTCCTTCTAAGAATTGTGGGATCATAATTCATAACACAACTGAATAGCACCCCGTTCCAGATTCACTAGCGTAAGCTATTTATCACTTCGGTGTACCACGCAGAGTTAGCAACTGAGCGAAAGCGAAAAGGACATAATGCGTGCCTAACCTGATTCCTGGGGCAAACTAGTTGAGTTCACCCACCAGATCCATCATTAAAGGCAGAAAAAAAATACAATGAAACTGAACTTTATTGGTAGAGTTGACACTGTCAACTGATTATAGTTTAAGGGCTTATTTGACACTTGCATACTTTCTTATCAATACCTATATTTCCAATCATTACCCCCCTTCCAAACACCACCTCAAACCAAAAAATAATAATAATAAAAATAAATAATTTAACTTTATTCACTTATGGATGACATCATTCTTATATTGCTAACATCATTTCCTTTCCTTTCCAACCATTCTTTTAGTCTCTGCACGTGTATATAGATATGAAGACATGTAGAGATGATAGGCAAGTCGTCAAATCCCTAAGAGATTGCATGCCAATTGGACATAGATGAGTAAGGACAGCATAATAAAAAGGGAGAGAAAATGGTTAAACATAGACCTAACCTGCTCCCCAAGAAAGTGTGCTGAAACAGAATTTAGTGAGTATGAACTCAATTTGTAGTCTCGCTGCATAGCCTGCAGGAAAAGTAATAGCCTATCAATAAATAGTTACACTTGATGCAACCATAAATTCTCTCTTTACCTGTGAAAAATGTGGGATTTTATTTAAAAAATCCAACTATTTTCCTCCACCTTGAACATCAATTAACATCAAGTAAAATCATTTCTCAAACAAACCTGTAGCAAATCAAACTGAACCCTCCCTTCAATTGTAACATCTTTACTTTCACGCACTCCATACTGCCTGTGTATAGGATCATTTGTAAACAACAAGGGCAAAAAAAATCCATCCTGGAGATCAGGACTAATTGTAGATAATGGAACCATACCATACAATGAGTTGGTGCAACATATCACAATGCATATGCTGTTAACTGGAAAACGTCTACCATCACAGTTTTACAGATACTATTATAAGAAGGTATAACATCTGATGGGTAGTTGATACTCCAATTCTTACAACCAACCTTCTTAAAAGCCAACCAAAACTTTCCTTGATAATAGATGGCAAAGATGAGAATGGACAAGAGATCAATCCGAAATTCTTCAACTCTATCTTCCCATTCCTAGCCTACTTTACTATTTTTGTTACTTATGACAAAATTTTAATTCTTAAGACTTTTATGGGAAGTCAACTAAGTCCTGAACTCAATTAAATGGCTACTAACACAAGCTATTTGAGGTTCTTAAGTATGGATGTGGCAAATTGATATTTAAATTTTAGTTTCACGTATAAGGCCTCACTTTAGATACGAGATTTCTTAAAAGTTAGTTTCATGAATACTAGTCTCATCAAAATCCTAAATTCAGTGGTCCAAGTTAAACTAAATCATTTAGAGGATATGCAGAAGTTGACCTTGAGGAAAAAGTTGTATCCTTGATCCTAACCCTACTGTTTCTGATGCGTCCGAGGATTGGGAATTCAGCTATTTTCAAGGCTTCAGCTCTCTGCACACCATTACAGGGGAAAAAAAAAGAAGAGGATCACATTAGTTCACCCATCAATATGAAAGAATATATAACTCTGAATGACATCCCTTTGCATGACAGCCATAAAAGTCTTGAAGAACAAAACATGTCAAAAGGGAAATGAACACACCTCAATAAGATATGGCAGATCAAACTTGCAAATGTTGTATCCAATTATCATATCAGGGTCTATTTCCTTGATAAAATCCTGCAAAATTCTCATGTTAAGAAGAGTGACTGATTGTAAAATAATGTAGGGAAGAAATAGGAGTCAAGTTCCTTACCAACATGAGTTAGTACAGTAAGTAAACAACACATAAAGACCAAGTAAATAACCGATGCACATATGGCAATTCTCTTCAACTAAATGCTATAAACCACATTGTGTGGACTTCTTAGAAGCTCTATTAATGTACGGCAGATCAGGAAGCTTTCCATCAGTCCATAGGAATGTCTGCATTTCATCTTCACCTTACCCAACAATGTATTTTCCACCATTCCAAGAAACATAGTGACACGGAGGATGAAACTGCAGAATTAAATGTTTCAACTAACACTCAGTTCTCTCTGATTATAGAGAATGAGATGAAACATTGTGCCAACCTCTTTATCAATATTGAGGAAAACTCTAGAAATTATTCTTCAATCAAAAAAATATATTATCAAATCTCTAGAAATGGAAATAGTGGGGGGGAGGAAAATATACTAAAGAATATTTCCATGGAGGAAGAAGTTTTACCCTCCAAGCTAGCAGCACATCCCTTTCAGTATCAAATGACATCACATCAACACCAACTATCGGAGAGCATGACTTTAGAGTCATCACATTGCGCACAAAAGGGTTATCTTCTCCTTGCAGAGTGACTAAATTTGCGATCTGGTAGCCAAATACCAAAAATTTTATTCTCAAAATGAACCTTCCAAAGACGAATACAATTTCAAGAATAAACATAACACTTCAAATAAAATATTTGTTCCTTAAGTAAGAAATCAACCTGAATGACAGGATCATGGCTTGGCTCAGGGAAAAGCCCTTTTCGACCAGCACACTCAATGTCAAAACTCAATATGCGAAAAGGGGCCATCTTAGAGAACTCTCCCTCAGGAGCATGGCTGACTAATTCAGAGTACCTAAGAAAAAAATATTTAAGGAAAATCCAAAAGAAAAGAATTCAAGGAGAACCATCTACAATTGCCTTTCAGACACATGAAGAAAAGCTCACCCGAGCATGCAGAAGGTTAAAAAAAATTGTACAATTCTTCTTCTTTCTTTAAGAATCATAAAATCTTATAATGCAATAGGATACAAACAATCAACTTCCAGCTGGCAATACGACATGCTTCTTGCTGTCTTCAAAAATTTCCCAACTGGGACTTCAATCCAATTGCCACCAACAATGTTACAATCAATCATGAAACGAAGAGCAAAAAGGACATTGCTTTCATACGTCATGAAGTTCTTTGTTCCAAGACCATCAATTTGTATGCCCCTTTCCAGAATACCTGCCAATGTGGGTCAGAATTAAAGAAGTAACAGAACAAATTTGAAATTTCCATGATGCTAGTTAAAGGAAGCCAAAATTAATCTGGAAAATTTTAAAAATCCCATAAGTATTCTCCTCAAAATTCAGTAATGTTGGTAAATACATGAAAGATGAAAATAATCATAGCAATTTTTTAAAAAACAAAATCATACCCTTATCTCAGATGTTTTGGATAAAATTCCATAAACTTGCTTCAAAAAGCAATCCAATCTAGGAATGAAACTCAGGGTCAGGTTAGGTTGGGTTGATGTCGACCCTAACCTCGACTCTATTTCTAAGACTTCACCCTAACCTTAATACAACCCTATTCCAAAAACTTCAACCAATTCCAACCCTATTTCTAAAATTTGAGCTGATAATTCGCATGAACAATTCAAGTTGACAATTATCTTACCAATGCAATTAAGCTAGACCATCAATTCAGACAGAAAACAAAGTCCATATCACAAATTCAACCAAACTAGTGACATCAGATCATTTCACTCACAAAATTGACCAAAACAAATTCTTCGGGATGATATGCAGGAAATTCTTCAAATGGGGTGGGTGACAGAGAAAAAAAACTTCCAAGGCTAATGAAAGGGAGCTTTTCTGGTGGAAGATTAGGATGAAGCAGGGGACTTGGAGCTGCACACCATTCCTAGGACTTTCTAATGCAATTTTGACAAGCTGGGTTGAGGGTTTTCCTCTTCTTCTTGTTGTTGTCTCTGTCATGAGAATGGGAAGAATGAGAAGAGTATAAGCTCATATTTGCCGAAGGCAGGATCGATGAGATGGAGAGGATGAAATTGACGGCTTTCCACTTCTTCTTACCATCTCAATCATAAGAGTAGAAAGAACAAGAAGAATTGATGCTCAATTTCGCAAAAAGTGGGAGCAATGAGACAGAGGATGGAACCGAATCGACCTCTTCTTCTCATTTCATCTCAAACACTTCCAGCTTCAAGGGGCACTGGTTTTTTTCCAAACTAGGAATTCAGGTTCAGGTTCTACAGATTTCTAACCAATCAACCCAAACTCAACCCAAATTTAAATTCAGGTTGGGTTCAACCTGAAATCACTAACAAGTTCAGCATTTTATCCACCCCAACCTGTTCAAAATTGGGTTGCGTTCCAATCAAAGTTGCAACTGTAATCCTATCTGAGGCCTTGTCTTGGGCATTCCGTTTTGTTACCAAATAGTTCTCTTACACACCATCTCATCCTCCCTTCAAGTTGTCCAACATAATCAGTACTCTCTTATTGGAAGAGTAATCCTATCTCATCTAAGCATAAAGGAATCACCTCAGACCTCACAGCAATTTTCATCATTTTTATCTTCTCCAAGGAAAAGCAAACCACTTTACGTGACATCATTTTATGTTATACCCTTCCACATCTTCAACCATCCACAGAGCCATTTTTTTCTGATTTTTTCTCTTTTCCTTTCCTTCATTTCCTTTTTCGGAAATAGGTTCCAAAAGCCATCTAAACATCCTCAAATCTCCCACAATCAATCCCTGTTTATGCTGCTTTCCAGCTGGCCAACACTGTGCTATATATTGTAAAGCCACTCAATAATTGTCTCATATTTTTTTCCTCAATTTTCGAAGCAAAGAAGACATGGGGATGCCACATCACTCAAGAAGTGCATCTCTGCTTAAGCCATTTAACTCAATTCTACTGAAGATATCACTGTCAATCTCTCTTTAAACTCATGCTTCTTAACAATAGAACCAAGTTAAAAAAATTTACAGCATTTAATTAAAGCATAACCATACATATTTCACTAAGAGCATCAACAGCTTTAGCACTCATCCTTCAGGGAGAAAACATACAGTCATGTTGAAACAGACCCATCCAGGATGCAATAGGCATCTTGCCTACAGAACTAGAAATAAAAATTTCAACTTTAGTAAGTCATAAATTTCCGTCAAACGATGCGCTAAATCAATTAATTTGTTACATTGGCATGTCATTGATCACTAAAAGTATGCCACTCAATGATTCAACTACACTGAAGATGTAGGCCTCTTGCAATTGAACTTGGCCGAAGGTGTACAGAGCTTAATGCTTCAAATCAATTAAAGGCAACATTAGGAAAAGCAATTATGTCCATCAACATTTCAAAAAAGTGAAGTAATAACTTTATCACTAACAGATGGTGGTTTCATTGGCAATAGCACATGTACGCTCTCCAATGAACTTCTCTTTGCTGTGTTAAACCACATGGCGTACTTTAATTTTACAAATGAATAAACAATATATCCATAAAAATGAGTCACCACATAATAGTGATGCCTGTGATCAGTTCTCTGTAATAATCATGATCATCACAATGAATGCAAGGATAAGAAGAAAGCAAGAGACTGGCAGAGAAAGACAGATAGATGAGCAAAAAGTGGAAAATATGATGTCCCTAAACTGGCAAGGAGTGGCCAACTTGAGCAAGGGAGGACTGATCACCTCGGCAGCTAGCAACCATTGTCGGCAATGCAACGACAATCTTAAGGAAAGACTGAGACTGCTGCTGCTGATAGTACATAATGCTTCTTTTCTGAATCATCTGGATCCGCAAGATGAATCTTGGAGCCTTGCTATTCCTGTTCATTTCCCTCATCCTAGCCTGCAAGAGTCCAACAAACAACATTAGGGTGTGTTCTAGCAGAGCGGTTGAGCTTTGGCACAATGAAATCTGAACGCAAAATTACTAGTGTGCTTTCAAGTCAAAGCATCCATATTGAGCATCTAGGCTCTAGATTGTGATTGCCTTTCCCTTGTCCGGGAAAGAATCGGGATTTTAGGGGGCTATTTCGTTAATATCAAAAAACATTATCTACAACAATAATCAATAACGCTCTTGATTGAATAAGTAGCAGTGATAAACAAACTGAAAATCTAAGTACCAGTCTGAAGTGCGTTCCTTATGGATTTTGAGGAAATTAAATGCAGCCCCACATAAGGAAGTGGAAACTGTGAAGAAACCATTCATACCTCAAGGACTTGGTGGAAACGGAAGACATCATCAGGGCCCATGCCCGGTGGACAGCTAATGTAGAAATATGGCTCAAAGCCATGGACGTGACAGCAGACACTATGGCCTGGGCAGTACAGCAAAAACGCAAATTATTCAAATTACAGCAAGAAAAAGAAAAAGAACAAGTGATCCAGGGGGGGAAAGAAAATAAAAACCTTCTCTTGTTACACCAAAGATTCTAATAATGGCAGCAGGGCCCGACGAATTAGGGAGCAGTTGTTTGTGGCTATCACCAATCACATAATCTATCTCCAGTTGCTGAAAAACTGCAGTCCATGAAAAAAATTCTTACCGGCAAAAAAAATGAAAGAAACAAAACGATATACCCTAGAAATTGAGAGGCTGTGTGTACTTATGCTTTGGGAATGGGATTGGTACAAGGGGGAGAGAGGCGGCCGCTTCCACTTGGAAAGACGGGAATGAATATCTTGGAAGACTTCTTCGTCGCGGAGGACTTCTTCATCTTGGAGCAATGTTTCTTCCAGGAAGACATCTTCGTCCATCATCTCCTCCTCTTCGGCGATCGCCATTGGCGGCGGCTGCGATTGCGGAAGTCGCTTGGAGGCGTTGGGAGCAGGAGGTGGAGGCGCTTGCCTCTTGCCGCTTCCCTTTTGCATTCTTCTTGACAGGAGAGGGTGCTTCCGATGGGAGAGATGGAAGGAGGTGGGAGGGGGAGGGGGAGAGGGAGGGGAATGAGAGGGAATTGAGTTGGATTCCCGCCATTCCTCGGAGTTGAGGGTTTTTATAGGTGTCACGTGCCAAGGACGTGTCGACGTGAACGGGAGAGAGGAAGGAGGAGGGAGCCACGCGTGCGATGGCCCCGTTTTTATTGTCGGTCCTGATCACTTGGAACCGGTTCATGTGGGCCTATTAAGATGGTTTTGTGAAATATATTCTATTAATTATGATTATATATTTAATCATAATGCTTAAAATCACTTTAATCAGATATATATGTGGACCATACACAAATAAGAGTTTTAATGGGTTTAGGTTGATTACAAAACTGTTTGAAATTTAGTGGCTCGCTCAGTTTTTTTCTAAAGATCATCATTATATTTTTAATTAAATATATTTTATTAAGTATAGTATAGTGAATGGATGAATTTCACCGAATTGTCTTGGCGGGCCCCGCTTGGAACCGGTTACAGGCGATCAGCGCCTGCTACATTTATAGGTTCGGCCTCGAAATCCTTTTTGTTTTTTGTTTTTTTTTTTTTTTTGAGGATGTAGAATAAACGATACGAAAATTTTGAAGTGAAAAGTTGAATCATGGAATAAAAGTAATGTTAAAAATAAAATAGATTGAATTATTAGATGAAAGGATAAAGCGGTGATAATATATATATATAGTAATTTAAGGAGAAAAGGAGACTTGTTGGCTTACTTAAATGTCACTTTGATTTTAAAAAGAAGACAAAGGAAGGGAGAGAGATTTTCAACTCATTTCTAGGTCAACAAAAAAATGATAAATTAAAGGCGTGTGTTCACAGGGTGTAGTAGGGCATGCATTGGGGGTGTAAGGTATAAGAGAGGATGTATCAAGGAAAATATAAAATAATATAAGGAGTAATGTATATGAAAAAAGTAGATGGATAATTGGAACGATCAAAGTATAAAATACATGGGCGAGCATGAATGATTGGAAATTTGAATAATAATTAAAATATATAATGTATTTGCCAATACCGGTTTGATCGAAGGATGTAACAAAGTATATATTTGAGGTGTTTAATGTGACACACCAATGTGTATTCATTCAGACACACTTTAAATATTTTGGTGAAAGGGTTGAAGGTTTTTTACTAATGTAATTTAAATCTGGTTTTGAAACAAGTGGGATAGACGTTGGTGATTAAAGTCTTTTTCTTTTTTTTTTATTAGTAAATTGGACCTGTAGAGAGAGAGAGAGAGAGAGAGAGA